>JAODAL010015064.1:0-85197 GCA_025379985.1 Phyllomedusa bahiana
AAAGGTCACAAGGGAGGGTTTTGCAAGTTTCTTTAAAATTAAGCATTTGTGTTCCCCAGTATACCCTTTTTCAAAGGCCCGGGCTTGTGGAAAAGGGTTTTTTTTAAAAGGGTGAAGAGAGGGTTTAAAGGGGTGGTCCGTAAGGATGGTAAAGGACTGGGGCTGTTCTTGCCTTATCTAATGTTTTCAGTCCCGGAAAATTCCTCAAATCCCGCCCCGGTTTTTTTTTTAAAACATTAAATTTTTATTAAATTTTTTAAAAAAAAAAAACATTTTAAAAATTTTCCATTTGATTTAAAATACCAAATTTTATACACAAAGAAATAAAATTAAAGGGTTCCCTTAGTACAGATAAGGGAAAAATACCCCAAGCAATTTAAAGTACAAAAAAGATTTTTTTATATACTTTTGGCCCCTTTAATTTAAAAAGGATGAAGCAAAAAACCCTCCCATCTTCACTAAAGGGAAAGGGGAAAAAAAAAAAAATAAAAAAAAAGAACCCCCCCCCCCCAAAAAAAAAAAAAAAAAAAAAACACAGAACAGTGGTTTCCATACGAGGTTTTTATAAGAGAATAATCCAATAAACCTATGTAATCAAGTAAGGTCTGGATAAAAGGTTGGGAAAAAAAAAAACTTTTGGGGATACAATTTCTGCGAGATCGTTACACGGCCCCGTCCCCCAAAAACCCCGGGGGGAGAAAAAGTTGGGGGGGAAAAATTCACCCCCCCAAAAATGACGCCCCAGTCCCAAGGGGGTATCCCCGGGGACCGGTTTTCAAAGGATTTGGCTTTAGGTTTTAAAACTCCCTTTTTATGGGGTACAGACATCCCAAAACCCCCAAAGTGCCCGCTAGTCGGAAAGGTGAGATACCCGGAGGTGTAGAACCAAAAGGGGTGGGATGATCTCCTTGATCTCTGGGGGGGGTAAAAGTTACCTATGAAAAAAATGCCAAATTTTTGAAAAAAAAATTTTGAGAAATTTGGGGTTTTTTAGTCCTGGGTGAAATTTGATTTGTCCATTTCCGATGATGTTTACCGGGCCCGGATCACATCCCGCAATGTTGGGACAGTGGGGTTTTTAACCCTTTTTGGGCCCGAAGGCTTCTTTTAGTGCTAAATAAAATTTATGCAGAAAAGGGGTGGTTCCCTTAAAAAGTTGTGGTAAATTATGGAACAGGAGCTTGTTGGTCTAAAGTTAAATGAACCCAAACTTTAAGTTCAGAGTTTGTAGATTTGTCTCCAGAACTTCATTTGGGTTTTCCCACAGGGCATATATATGGATAAAAATCTGTGGGGGGGGTGCCCCAATTGGGCGGACCCTCAAACGGTTCCACAGGTTTTTCTCCCTTTGAACTAGTTTATGGGCGGCGTCCCCGAGGTCTTTTTGACATTGCCAAGGAAACCTGGGGAAAATTCTAACCCAGGGGTTTTAATTGAAACATTTTCCCAAAGCAAGAAGGATTTTGCAGTTATGCCCTAGTCGGGAACACCTACAGCAGGCTCAGGAAGTCAAAGCCGAGTGTTTTATGGTCGGGCCCCAAAGTAAGAGGCTTAACAAGGGGGATAGGTTTGTATTGGTTCCTATTAGAAAGTAAGTTCCTGCAAAAAAGCAAAGGGCCCCTTGAAATCCTTGAAAAAAATGGGGGGTTAATTTTTAAAAAATACCCGCTGGTAGACATAACCGAGCAGATATACCATTTTAACTTAATTATGTCTGGGAAAAACAGAGAGGCCCTGACTGCAGAGGACAAACCCCCCGGGGTGTCCGAGGTATGGGGACAGAGTCCCTGCCCAAAGGAGACCGGGTTTTATACAAAGGAAAAAATGATGGGGTTTCAGAAAATGCCCGGGGTACTAAAGGGCATAAAGATGACATTGTCACCCCGCCAGGGGTAAAGGTCCTTTTTTAAAAACCCTTTTCGGGTACGAAACTCTAGGGGAGCAATATCTGAGAAGGTTAAGAAAATGTTGGATTAGGTGTTTAGAAAATCCCGAAACGAGTGGGTCGAGTCCAATCATGCTCTTCCAAAACCGGTTTGGCTCATTTCCTTCTTCAGAAAACTGAAAGAGGTATTCCCAAGTTTGGGCGCATACCCAAAGCTGAGGTGGACGAATTTATTGAGAGGCTTGGGATGCCAGTTTTTCTCCACTCCTTTACCCTTACTAAGGGTACTGGCAGGTTCCCCGACGTGGGGGGAAAAGGAAAAGACGGGGTTTCGCTAGCCAGAGGGGAAATGTTTCAAAATGTTGCCTCCGTTTGGTTTGCAGGGGGCCCCCGACCTTTTCAAAGGTTATGGTGTTGTCCTTAAAAAGGGAAATCTGTCGCCAATTTTTTTTTTTTTTACTTTTTTAAAATTTTAAGACCCTGATCCATTCTTTTCTCTCAGTCGTTTTTTTCTGATTGTAGATTTCTCAATTCGGCATCTATATTTGATTTGGGGGAAGACTTCTTGTTTGCACTGCTTTAACAGCAGTCGAGAGATACTTTACCCCCAGCTTTATGCACTTTGGTTTCTTTAAAACAGATTTTGTCCCCCTAGACGTATAGGAGATTTTTTTCTTGAAGGGGGGAGAGGGGGACTGTGGGCATCCCCTTTGTGACTGGGGGTTCTGTGTTATCTGTCACATTTTTGTTCCTTTTAGTGTGACCCTGCTTTTACTGATAATGGCACATGCTGAAAAGCTCCTAAAAAGAACAGGAAGGTCAGACAATTATTAAACTAGTGGTCAAAAATGAAAACTGCGATTAAGAATTTAAAAAAATACTGAAGTGATATGGAAAATTTAAAAAAAAATAACCAAAAAATTCCTAAAATGTGTTTAACATTAAAATGGATTTTAAACAATAAGTATTTTTTGATAAAACCTTTCCCCTTTTAAGCCCTTCGTCGTTATCATCAGATACTAGAAACCTAAAAACTTTAGTGAGGAGGGACAGAAATACCTAAGGTAAGGCAGTATTAGCTCCCTTAGAGAAGCGGGTTAACAGCAAACCCAAAAGAAGTGTCCCTTTGGGGTTTGGAAGGGGCCCGGTACCTGGGTACTAATCGGTAGAGGTATTTTTAAAACCTCAGGTCAATAAGGTGGGGCGATACGGGCCGGCCCAAACCCCACAAAAAAAGCAGATGAGGGCCATTCTTGGTATCACAGATTATTATCGCAGGTTTATCCCGAACCTTGCGGGTATAGCAGCCCCACTAACAGACTTGACAAAAAAACAGGAAAGCCTGTCATGGTCACTCGGAACCCGGAGGCAGTGAGGGCTTTCCAAGTGTTAAAACTGGTCCTTTGTAATAGGCCAGTCCTGATTGCCCCAAATTTTAAAAAGGAATATGTTGTGCAGATTGATTAGTCTGATATGGGCCTGGGTGCAGTGCTTTCCCAGGAGGTAGACGGCAAAGAGAGAGGAATTATAGTATTGTGGAGTGGGAGTGTTTGGCCATAAAATGGGCAATTGAGTCCCTCAGTTTTTTTACTAGATCGCCCTTTTGGGCTAATCACCGCCCTCTCCTTTAATTTGGGATGTCTAAACTAAAGGGGAAATGCAAGGTCACAAGATGGACCCTGACACGAAAAATTTTGTTTCTCTGTTGAACAAGGGCGGGGAAAAAATAGGGGGCAATGTGATCGCTGTCATGGACACACTGTTTGGTGGTTAAAGTTGTCCGACCCTACAGGCTCGAATAGAGGGGGGGTATGTGAGAGAGTGACAGGCGCGTGGTTGAGGAAGAACCATTTCCCTCGAGCAAAAACTTACTCCTATGCGGCCTTGAGTGCGTATATGGACATAGATGCATCTGTCCCTCGCAGAGGCCGGGGCTCAGGGAGGGAAGGGCCGCACATTCTTATGTTGTCAGTTTACTGAACAGGTTAGTTAATAAGCGCTCTCCAGTCTATATTGTCCTGGTTGTGCTATTACCTAGTCAAGCTCGAGCATGCACCCAGGTGAAGTGAAGGTGTCAGACCTATAACGCCTGGGTCTGCTGTATTGCTGAAGCCATGGTGTGAGTAACAGGGTCACTCGCCCAGGGTCACTTAGTGTGTCCCTGGTATAGTTAGAACTATTCCTTGTGTTCAGATTTTAATATTTTAAATTAATATATCCACCGCACACCAGAAAAGCTATTCAAAATTATATTTATTTATATATACCGTGTTTCCCCGAAAGTAAGACACCCCCCCGATAGTAAGACGTACGGAGTCTTAGGGAGACGCCAAATGTAAGACGTACCCCGCAAGTAAGACGTATCGCGGCCTGAGATGTCACTGGCGCCTTTGCCGGGATGCGCGCCGCGGAGGCCGAGGGCAGCGAGGAGCCGGCGCGCGCGGGATACGGAGCAGCGGGGAGCCATTTAAAGAGTTTTTTCCTTTATCTGCCTACATCAGGCCCTTATACCTGACTACAGCTGGGCCCTATAACCTGGCCTACAGCTGGCCCTATACCTGTCTACCAGCTGGCCCTATACCTATCCTACAGCTGGCCCTATAGCCTGTACTAACAGCTAGGGCCCTAAACCTGTCCTACAGCAGGCCCTATTCCAGCCTACACGCTGGCCCTATAGACTTCACCTACTGCTGGCCCTATACTGCCTAACAGCTGGCCCTATACCTGCCACACTGGCCCTATACAATGTCTACAGTGACACCTATACCTGTCTACAGCATGCCCTAGACCTGCATACAGCCGACCATAATACCTGACAACAGCAGCCCTATACTGCCCTACAATAGACATACCCCAGAAAGAAAGAAATAGTGGTACTTGTTTGGGTAAAAAGAAAATAAACGCTGTCTTACTATCGGGGAACCACGGTATATTGAGGCATGGATTGAGAAAAAATCATGTTGAACATATTCAAAAACAATACTTAAATATATAGTTTTACAAGGTCACAATAGGTATGATAAAAGATATAGATGTCTTAAAACGACGTTTCGGCTATAGCCTTTCTCAAGAGACATCTGGAATGAAAAAAGTAATATGAGTATATCGAAGTATATAGAAAGAAACAATTAATAAAAAGCAGAAAAAAGAAGCAGTAAGAAAAAGGACAATAGATAGCTAAGTAGGATCAGATTAAGAGGGGAAAAGCAAATACGGGAAAGAAACAAACGGAATCATATGAAACAAGAAAGAAATTATATAATAAGAAAAGGTTGGCAGAAAGTAATAGATTGACAAAGGATGGGGTAAAGAAGCATGCGCGGGTCGACTCTTTCGACGGCACATCACGGAACATTCATTAACACCGACACTGCGCTGCTGCACGAGAGAGAGAGACAGAAATCTGGTATTTAAAGGTTTTAAAAGGAGGTATATTCAAGCTTAGATGAACCAACAAAATAGATCTGTGCAAATCCTTATTTAATATAATAAGAACTCAAAGCCAAAATGAGGAATTTTAATGTATGTGAAAATATGTATGAGGAAAAAAATACATTAACATCATCCTATTCCCACTAATGCATGTAATAGGGTAATTCGTCACCTGTTGCGATCAATTTTATATCCCAAAGGTCAGCCATTTTACATCCAAATTGTCAGAACTGTGTAGCAGTCTCAGATAAATTGTACACAAAAAAGTTTATGACAGTACAATTAGAAAAAGACTGGACAAGTATGGATTGTTTGGAAAGGTTCCAGAAAAAAATACTCTAAAAAGAACATACCAGCATGGCTAAAGTTTGTTATATTGCTTCTGAACATACTTCAGAATTTTTGGGACATTGTTCTTTTGATAGTACAGACCAAAGTGGAGATGTTTGGCTAAAACAGATGGCATCACATGTGGGGAAAACCAAATACAACCTATCATCAAAAACCCCTCATATCCACTGTTAAGCAGGATGGTGGAGGGAGATGATTTGGGCTTGTTTTGCTGCTATAGGACCTAGGCAGCCATGGAGGTCAACATGAAGCCATTCATATTATGCACAGTAATTTAGAGTCAAGATGTTAGGCCATCTATCAACAACCATAAAAACTTGACTAAACTGGGTCCTGCAACAGTAATTCAATGACTCCCAAGCACATCAGCTAATCTACAACAGCATGGCTAAAAAGGAAAAGAATATAGCGGTTGCCATGGCCTAAAATCCAGACCTCAACCCAATTGAAATGCTGTTGTGGGATCTCAAGAGAGTTGTGAAAGAATGCTCCCAGGTAGTGTCGCTTAAATAACACTGTATTCTAATCAGCTAAAGTTGCCACAGTGTTAGGATTTGGGGCCTCCCTACCCCAAATCCCACAAAATCTATGGGTGAAAAACTCCAACCCTTATAAATGCAAGCTCTAACTTGGTCCATAATTAGATCTTGATGAGACTGGTGGGCTGTGAGCCACTTGTAACCATAAGGGTACGTCCCACCCACCATGTTTTTCTCAGAGAGGGATTTTAAGAGGTTTTTTCAGCTTTATAGAAAACAGTCTGTAAACACCTGATGTCAACCATCCCCAAGGCTTTAAACCCCTTACCGCCGAGGACGCCAGTTTTGGCCTCTCTGACAGAGCCCTAATTTTGAAATCTGTCCTGTGTCACCTTTAGTGCTAGAATAACATTTTGACGACATTACACCAATCCATAGGATTGCAGAGATTGTTTTCTCCTCGTGACAATTGTATTTTAGATATTAAAAAATTATTGAGTCCAAAAAATGGATTGTTTATATTTGGTGAAAACACTAAGTCAATTATGGTAAAAATTGAAAAATTGTACCAAATTCAAACTCAAAAATTTCTGCACTGTAAGATAGATATTTATACAACTCAAAATATTTTATAACTAGCATACCATCACATAAGTCTGCTGAATACACGTGCAAGAATTTTTTTTTAACATGTCTTTTTTTTTTTTACTGACATTAGGCGGGCTATAAACTTTAGTGTAGTCATATTTACAAATTTTCAAAAAATTTGCATCATACACATCCTTTTATAGTGGACCGTCCATTCTACACGGACTGATGATTGACCTGTATTTAATACCCCCATAAATGAGACCTCATCTAGAAACTACACCCCTTAAAGTATCAAAACAGCATTTACGAACGTTTATTAACCCATTAGGTTTTCATCACAGAAATTAAAGCAACAGTGAATTGAAAATCTCACTTTTCTTTTTCTTGGCAGATTTTCATATTTATGCGATTATTCGACAACGAGAATACGGTTAAATGTGATCAGGGAAATGCAAAATTAATATGATACCCCAGATTCTGCTCTTTTCAGAGATATCCCATAATGTGGCCCGAAGTGCATTAATAGTGGCCAACCATCAAGCCCAAGAATACGGAGGATCACCTACTGGACCCTCTTGGCCCCTTTCTACATCATTTTCATTACATTTTATTTAGAGGGGCCATTTCCAGGTTTGCGAACACCCAAAGGTTCCAAACGGAAAATATACCCTAAAAAAGGACCCCATATAGGAAACTACGAACCCCTAAGGAATATCATCCATGAGGTGTAACTTATTATATAGTGACCGCCACATGTCGGTTTCACAAATTTTATATAGTGGTCCAAGTTCTGCGCTAAAATACACAAAAAAAATATATTATATTTGCTTCCATAATACTGCAATATAAGAAGCTGAAAATGGTTTAAATTTCCAAGGAATCTTGGAAAAAAAGCCCTAATACCCACAAAATTGTGTTACCAATTTTCTTCCAAGTAGCGCAAAACCCCTAAACCTGAGGTGTAAAACATGCTGTTTGGGCTCATGTTCAATGGGGGTACAAGGGAGGGAGCGCTATTGGCTCGTGGCGCACAGAATGGTGGGGGCCATTCTTCGTCATCTCCAAACGCCCCCAAAGTTCTAAAACGGTGAACACCTTCCAGAAGTTGCTCCATTTTGGTATTCTCAACGCCCATCAAACGGGAAAAAAAAAAATCTCACCTAATGGTGTATTTTGCATTTTGGGCGCACAGGTGTATACCTGTAATTGATTTTAGCATTGGGTCACAAAAGGAAATAGGACGGGGCGGAAACGTCCGGTTCCGCCATTGTCTTTTGTGCTTCAATTATAACAGTATACGTTTCCATAACACGGGATAAATTAACGTGGGATAACTTTACTATTGTGGTACGAACACAGAATACAATGAAATAATTTTATAAAATTTATTAATGTATTTAATACTTTACGACAATAAGAATCGAGATTTATAAAAAAGTTCAGCATTAATTAAGTTTGACGTTATTCACAACAGCCATCAACTTTCTTAATTTTTGCATATGACTCGCATGTTGGCTTGTTTTTATACGAGAATGATTTGATGTTTTTATTATAACCAATAACGGGGGCATGTATGCTTTTGATCACTATTAATTGATAAGGATTTGTGAAGCATTTGTACAAAAAAAAGCTATCGGTAGTCGTTTTTTATTATTAATTTTTACAGCGGTCACGATCGATGCGGTATAAGTAATGAACAAGCTCGTGTAAACTCAGCAGGTTGATTACGATTCCAGCGATACCACATTTAGTATATTTGTTTAAATGTTTTACCGCTTTTACACAATAAATACACATTTCATTTGAAAAGAAAACACGTTTTTGCATCACCTGCAGACTGAGAGCCATAACATTTTTTTATTTTTCAGTTTAATGGAGCTGTATAAGGACTCTTTTTCATTGGCGGATGAGTTGACGTTTTTATTGTAATATTTTTGGGGACAAGACTTTATGAACGGCTTTTATCTGTTATTTCTTGGAATGGCAGAGTTGAAGAAAAATACGCAATCCAAGCATGTTTTTTATTTTTATTTTTAATACGTTCACCGTGCAGTACATCCGTCCACAGTAGTCTTTTAACTTGTGGTTGAGACTGATTACGTGAGTACCCAATTTAAGTAGTTTTTTTAATTGAAAGCACAATTTTTTTGAAAAAAAAAGTGTTATTATAGTTTAAAACAATTATTTGAGCATCGCTAACTTCTAATCTAGCCAAGACAAACTTTTTAACTTTTTCCGTATACAGATCGTGTAAGGTAACTTTTTTTTTTCGGGATGAACTGACGGTATTTACATTGGGCATCAACTTATGATGTTGATTATGAGTTTTTTGAATACTTTTTACTCCATCTATAGTGCTGCGGGATGAACAAGAACACTTCCGCAATTCTAGTGTACCTGTTTTTTGTTTGTTTTACACGCGCCGTTCCCACCCGTACGGTTAATAAACATAACAAGACTTTACATGGTGGGGTCTCTACGCACGAACGGCGATACAAAATATGGGATACTCTTATTCTATTTTTGACTCCTTTTAGGGGCATTGGCGGTTTGTAAAGGTGAAAAGGCAGATGTACGAGTAGTTTCTTTTAATTTTAGTTCTTTGTGTCATGTGTTTTTATACACTTTTTTACACTTATTCTTTAACATAGTTATCAATCCACTTTATAACAACTTCCCCCCAGGGGAATTGCATTAACGCACTCGTCCGATCATTCATGCAATAGTTCAATCAGCATACAGCATATAGCTGTATCCTGGTCTCCATGATGGCCTGTCCTTCACCTGCCCACATCATCGCTTGTGGTCACCGTTGACGTCACCGACAACACCGATGCCTGACAATTCCAGCTGTCCGGCTGTCTTGGTATAGACACTCATTAACGGTCGCTCAGCGCCGTTACTGCGCGGATATCACGGGCGTCAGTGAGCTACACTCCTGCCGCCCGCAGCGCCGCGATGGTCGCCTACCACGATTCGCGACATCGGCTGTTAAACACCCCCGTCCGGCCGTAAGCGCACTCCGGCCGAGGGGGATGCGGCCAAGATGCCACAGCGGTAATATACCGCTGGTATTCATGTCCGCGATCTTGCGCAGCCTCCGCATGTGAGCGCGCAAGATTGCCAGTGACGTACTCATACGGCAATATTTGTCGGAACCCCTACCCTACATGTTGAGCCGAATTAGTACGGCAAATGGCGGTAAGAGTGAGATAAAAAAAAATCACACCCGATATTCTACACTCGCACAGTTTATCTACCTTGGTGACACATTTTCACACTTGGCCGGGCTTTCCGAAAAACTTTGATTGTCTACCACCTACTTATGACTGGAATTCAGATGAAGGTGTGGCTATTCCAGTGCGAAATAGAGAGGTACAGGCCAATTCACAAACACGGAGAATCATTGCAACAGGACGTAAAAATACCATCGAGATTCTTTCGATTATTTCATCCCTCTCTATGTGCGAGTACCCATATTTACCACCTACAAGTCTTATATTACATATGTAGGCTGTTTCAGTAATGTGAGTCAACAAAATGAGAGACCCTAAAAAGCACCAAATTTATTAAAGATGTCTGTGATTTTCAAAAATATTTTTTTGTTTTGTTTCTTATTGTCTCCTTTATTTTCTTATTTTCTACAGACACCATATCCAGAACTGTCCACAAAGAAAAAATTAAATGAGAGAACAAACTGAGAAACTTATAGAGAAGTCCCTCCAAGAATGTAGTCAAGGAGAGGAAAGTTCATCCATTCTCTGTTACGTACATAGTGAACCTTCATCAGTTGTCTCCGTGCACTGATCGCTCAGGAACCGCCTTGAGAATGAGCTACATACAGGTACCGGGTAAACATGAGAATATTAAAGAGAAACCCAAATGTTTCTACAACGCATTTCCCCCAACAAGATGTTCCGCTTGTGCAAACATCCAGCTTGTGCCCCAGATGTGATGGTGAGCGAGTGCCCGGTTTAGGGAAGACCACACGATGCATAAGTTTGTCTATTGACTGGGGTGAGGGGATCTTTAACAAAGATTCTCTTTTGTCTTTTTCTTCCAAATTCCGGGGAGCTGAAACAGACTGAAGGAGGAGGTCAGTCCTGGAGACAATGAATCTTCAGCAATACCCCGCAACTGTGGAGGAGTGGGAACATCCTACAATAACCAGAGAAACTTCCTCTTATAATTGATGGTTTAGATGAAAGCATCACACAATGTGGATTTCACATCCGAATCACCTGTTGAGCCTCTCATCCTAAACTGCCCGACCACATTGTGGTTCAGTTTGTTGAGAAAGTGTCTTCTCAATGGGCTGCTCTGTGCTACTGACCAGTCGCCCAACCCAGACTGGCATCAATTGACTGAACACTCTTCCAGAGAATAGTAAAATCACCCGATTTTTCTAAAGAACGACAGATTGTACTGGTTTGAGAATTTCTTCCCCAACAATGAACAGGCAAAAAAAAAATAAAAAAAAAAGAAAGGCTTTGAATTACGTGAAGCAGAACAACTCCTTGTACACGTACTTTTTACCTGTCCCGTCTAGCTGCTGGATCATCTGTACAGTTGTTATCCAAGAGCATCCAGCCAACAAGTAGTGTCAGCCGGCAACATTATACCCAAACGGTGGGACCCAGCTCTTTGTTGCCATATTTGTGGCGAAGACATGTCCTGTCCCAAAACACATGCAGTACACAATGACGCACAGAGCTCCTAATCCTCAAACGTTGAGGACGGCAAACATGGGGTCATGAAACATAGCTTATAATTGATGAACGGGATCTGAAACTTTCCATGTGTACAGAAGTCCAAAGCTGTTATCAAGTTTTCTGAATGGAATCATAGTTTCTGGGAGTTATTCCCTTCCTAACATCTCACAGTCCAGGAAATCATCTCGGTTCCCGATGCAATATGCTGATTATTCACCTGAGAGTATCCGGAATTGCTATGAAGAATCCAAATCCACACATGATGGAACTCGGTGAAATGTTCCCTCCGTTTCCTGTGAGGTCTTACAGACGCCACCAGCATAACCAGGTCAATGCTGACCAGATACCTGGACACCTCCCAGCAGTTACAGGCCTCCAGGGTCTGTCATCAACATGGATGAAGGACATTCACATTCATAGAAGAACAGAGGGCTGCAGGATAACAGTGTGCATACAACTGAGCGACCGTCAATATTCAATTACATCGTATTCTTGCATCTGTTTAATCTCGAATAGAGGCTCTAAGTGCTGAGAAACATGAAATCTCACAGAAGTTTGACCTTCGTATGTTTCGCCTGTCGCCTAGACAGCACAGTGTTGGCATTCTATTCTAGAAACCTGCACAAATGTATAAAAACTCAATCTAACTAAATGTTATTCTTAGACAATGACAGGACTACAGAGGAAGACTTCACCGAGCATTACACACCCTGGCAAAATATCCTTGGGTAACGATACCAATTATACTCTTCATCTTCCTGGGATAACAATGTTCGGCAGCGCAAGATTTATTCCATTTACTGACTTCCACCTGAATTACTCATGGTTCAATAAAGCAGTATAATCCGGTGGTCATATTCCTGGTGTGTGATGGGACAGGCTGGGCATTAGATTGAGAATCTGTCTGTATACATAAATGCACGGACAATGATATTTTAAGTTCCTATTTCAATCTATCTATATTTATACAGCGTTCCACCCACCTTTTGTCATTAGTGACCCCTTAGAAGAAAAAAATCATATCTTGGGGAACCCGACCAAAAACATGAAAAGACAGAAAGGATAAAGCCAGCGAGTTGAAGTGTTTCTAAATCATTGTTTGCAATTTAGACCTGAAGTTTTCTTTTAAGATGGAAGAAAGAGTTGCTCCTTCTAAGTTTGCTTCTTCCTGAGAAATTATAGATCTTATTTGTTAAGCTCAGGGCAGGGGGGTCAAACTCATATTCACAGAGGCTACATCAGCATTATGCTGGCCCTCAAAAAGGCCAAATGATTCTACAAGAACTGTATAAAGAAACTAATACACTAAGCAGGATATTCCCTGGTCCTTAGTTAATAACATATTGTAAGAACCAACCGCTAAACCTTACAAATGAAAAGCTCCCACTCCCCTCTCGTCTCCCCTGTGTTCTAGTGCTGCCGCCTCCGCTGCCTCTGCTGGTCTTAAACAAAAGATCAGAAGATGCGGATTAACACCGGAAGCGCCTGGAACTAGAGAGGAATAGTGGCATTTTAGGGTATACACATACACCCGAATAACCAGCTCTGGAGCTCGTCAGACCACACAAAATCAGCTGTGATTATGACCCCTGGCTGGCCTTGTAATTTTGACTCTCTGCTTAGGGTAATGTGCAACCCACAATGCGTACAGTGAAGGAAAATAATATATTATCATCCCTTGCTGAATTGTTTAATTCCCACTGACAAAGACATGACAGTCAACATTTTAAGGTAGGTTAATTTAAATTGGAGAGAGATAAAATAACAAAAATAAAATATCAAAAATCAAATTGTGATAAAAAAAATATATAAGAATTTAATTGCATTTTGCAGTAAGAAATAAGGTATTTGAATCCCTTCTGGCAAACAAAATACTTTAATACTGGGTGGCAAAAACCATTGTTGGCAAGCACAGCAGTCATATGTTTTTATTGTAGTTGATGATGAGTTGCCGCACATGTCAAGTAGGAATTTTGCTCCACACCTCCTCTTTTAAGTATCATCACATGAAGATTTCGAGGCTGTTGCTAAGGCAACACGGATATTCAATTCCCCTTCATAAGTTTTTGGATGTGTAATTTATGGACTGGGAGACTGCTAGGCCACTCCATGACTTTAATGTTCTTCATTATGTCACACATGATAGCGCTTATGGCTGTATGTTTTTGGGTCATTGTCCTTGCTGAAGACTCAGCCACAATACAGTTTTAATGTCCCTGGCGCGGAGGGAATTAGGTTGTGTACACTCAGTAATTTTACGTCCAAGGCTCCATCCCATTCACCCAATGATGTGGTGGAATAGTAGTCCTCGTGCCTTTAGCAGAGAGAACACCGCCAAAACATAATGTATCCCCCTCCTGTAGCTTGACAGTGGGAGACGGTGTTTCTATTGTGACATAGGGCAGCAATTCTCTTACTCGCAAACACCTGCGAATTGAGTTAATGCCCAAAAGAGTTACATATTGTCTCATCTGACCCCAGCACCTTCTCCCAATCACTTCAGAATCCTCCCAGGTGTTCATGGTTGCAACTTCAGATGGCGCCTGCACATGTGCCTTCCTTGAGTATGGGATCCTTGAGGGCAAAAAAACCTTTGCAATGGTTTTCTTGGTGACTCTGGTCCCAGCTGCCTTGAGAACATTAAAAGTTCCCACCCATGTATTTTAGGCTATACTCTCACGCTCCTCCATGATCAAGGATCCCCCCACGAGGGAATATTTCTGCCCCAGATCGATGTGCGATGACATGATGAGTCTGTGGACAGGATCTTTTTAAAGAGAGTGACTATGTAAGACAGCTTCTGTAATGCAGGACACACGAGATGATTAGGGGCGTCTAATGGTCTGTTAGACCAGAAACTCTTATGGTTGGAATGGGTTCCAAATACTTAGTTTTCCTCAGCAATAACATTTATCTTAATTTATTTTTACTGGATTTGTTTTGAATATACCTATCCTCCCAAAGTTGAAAACACACCATACCCCTTAAATCATATAGACTGTTCATACAACTATGGACATTGAGGCCAATACTTCAGCTGACAAAACATCACAAGGTATCAAATACTTATTTCCTTCACTGTATGTGGTTGGTCTGAAATATGATGTTTATAGACTTCATATACAGTCACTGTGTCCCCAAAGCAGCATGTGTGCGACCAAACAGCCACAGTGTCCCCGAAATATAACATCTGCTATGCACTGTATCTTTATACATACATACATTATCTCTCAAAGCGAGCACACCCTTCACATTTTGTGATAATGTATTTTAATCTTTTCGATTTGAAGCAACTCTGAAGAACTGCCACATTGATACCAATGTAAAGTAGTCATTGTATGCAGCTGTATAGCAGTGTTAATTTGGCGTGCGCCCTTCAAAATAACTTGACACACAGCCACCAGAGGTGTCTAAACCACTGGCAACCAAAAGTAAGATACAACGAAACCTTAATGACAAAGAGAAAAAATGTAGCCCAAAGCATCATATTCTTGTGTGGTCCCATTATTTTCCACAATGCCTTCACCTCTCTTGGGCATTGAGGTCAACTAGACACTTCACATGTGTTTCAGCCACTGTGGACTCCTCTTCCTCTCTCCAGAACGACATCATGAGAACTGGTGCGATGCGTTAGAGTATCATGTGGCTACTCCCACCTTTCGTTTGCTGAGCATGCCCCACATATGCTCCAAAGCGGGATTTAGTGTCTAGGAGACGCTTTTGCCATTCCAGTACCTATATACCGTCATTTTCACTCATACAAGGCAAGAGGTCACCTTGGAGGTGTTTGGGGTTATTATCATGTTGGATACTGCCCTGCGGCCCAGAAGGGTGGTGATCATGCTTTGCTTCAGGATGTCACAGTACATGTTCATTCATGGTTCCCTCAATGACCTGTAACTCCCCACAGCCGACAGCCTCAAACCATGACACTCCCACCACCATACTTGACTGTAGGCAGACACACTTGTCTTTGTACTCCTCACCTGGTTGCCGCCACACACGTCTGACACCATCTGAACCAAATAAGTTTCTCTTGGTCTCATCAGATGGTCAAGAACATGGTTTCAGCACATGTTCTTAGTCTTGTCTTCAGCAAACTGTTTGCGTACTTTCTTGTGCATCAGCCGTGCAGCAGCTCAGTGTCAGGGTGCTGGCATCTTCTTATAGCCTCGGCCATCTATACGTAGAGCAACCATTCTTTTTATAGCTCCTCACACAGTTCTTTGTCATGAGGAGCCATGTTGAACTCCTTTTGGCCAAATAAAGAGGTAAGGATAGTGAAACCCCCTGCCCCATTTTAAAAGATCACTTGAAAGTGGGGGTAAAAAGCCTTTTAACATCTTTTGAAAACACCTTTTTTTAAAACCGGTTGGAAAAATTGGGAGGCTTGGAAAAATTTTTAAACCCTGGTACCCCCTTTAACCTGACTGATTTACTTGTGGTTTTAGTTTCCCTTTTTCCCATTTAGTCAAAAAAAGTATTTCAAAAGGCTTTAAAATTTGGGCTAAAACTGTCCCTTATTCCACAGGCTACAATAATCACTGGTTTATGGCGCCATAAAGTGAGGACATTATTCAGGGGTTCTGTATTTCTAGACCATGGACATATCCTATAGCTGCCGCCATTCCTGATGTCCACCAGACACAAGAGGCGGCTTCTAGTGACGACAATTATAAATTTTACGAACAGCCGGGAACATTTTATATCCACAATCTACAGGTTTATACTAACTCTCTGTGGACGCGTCACCCACATCTCTTCTTCTTATTCTTACAGGTTGGACTATAATGATCTATCAGACACATCCTGCACCCAGTTGGCGTCTGTAGTAAGGAATAATCAGTCCCTGAAGATACTTGTCCTGTCTCATAACTGTCTGTTTGGTCCTCACTTCAGTGACTTGATGGAAGCTCTGTCCCCGTCCGGGCTGCAGGATAGAGGAAACTAATGAAATATAAGAGATGTGTACAGGATGGAGACCTTTGGGGACAAGGTAGAAATGGATTCTCTTCAGTCTGCTCCATTGTTCTGTCTATGAGATAAACTGCTGCACCGGTTTATTCCATAAACTCACATACAAAGAGGGTTTTAATGGAAATTGAAAAACAGGGCCCCCCATTTTAGGGGCCAAACCCTGGGATGGAAAGCCGGGGTGACAAAAAAAGTGTGGGCCAAAAACAACCAGGGCCCTCTGCCTCCCAAAGGCCCCCCTTGGTTGTCCCCGAGCAGCTCCCTGGACAATCACATTATTCCCCAAAATCAACATTTCAGGTATTGCCCCAAAACACTCCCTCCTCCATCCCCGAATCTGGCCCCCTTCCTTTATCACCCTCATTCATCCAGTGGTGTCCGCCCTACTCCTCTAATGCCCTCATACCTGTACAGACACCGGCTGCTGAGGCTCCTCCACCCTTTATGTGTCCGAACCCTGTTCGTATAAAGATGGCCCCCCCATTGTACGGACCGGACCTGTACCTTTATGTCTACAGGTTTATACTAATCTCTGGACGGTTCACCCACAATCCATCTTCTTATTCTTTCAGGTTGTGATAATGATCTATCAGACACGTCCCGCACCCAGTTGGCATCTGGGAATAAGGAAACCGTCCCTAAAAAACTTGCCTGTCCTTTAACCCTCTGTTGGTCCTCACTTCAGTGACTTGATGGAAGCTCTGTCCCGTCCGGGCTGCAGGATAGAGGGAAAATTTAAGTAAATATAAGAGAGTGTACAGGACGGAGACCTGGGGGACAAGGAAAAAATGGATTCCTTCTATGTTCTGCTCCATTGTTCTGTCTATGAGATAAACTGCTGCCGGCACCTTGATCTGTGACGTCTCCACTAATGTCTGATGTCTCCTCAGATCACTTCTCTCTATGTCATGAGCTGGAGGTTGTAGGAAATGTCATCTCCGCTATTATTCTGACTCTTCCACTATTGTATATGGAGTCTTATCAGAGAGCGAGGAGCGGGTGCAGCACATGGGGACACATTGGGACATTGATCAGATGAAATGTGTCCCTTGCATTATAGAGATGGTACATGCGCCATATTGATGGGAGACGAGAGTCATTTATACGCCTGCGCTGTGACCTGTATAACAGATCAGGGGATAAACCAGTCCCAGTGGTGACAGCTCCTACGGGGACATTATTACAGCAATTGTATATGCTGATTTCTCCTGTACATGGGGCTGATATATTATTCCCAGTTACCAGGGAGATCCAGCCCCTGTCCAGTCCACACGCAGCCCCCGCTCACTCCACAGCCCAGTGTGAATGCAGGACTGTGACTGGCAGGGGGCACATACTTTGTGCCATGTAGTGTATATGCGTTGTATCATTATCCTGCTATACGGTGTGCCCTCCACATGGCGGTATTATGTAGACACTATACCATATAGCATCATGGGTGGTAGCATTCAGGATTTATATCGCTGCGCCCCGGCTGCTAGTGTCATGGCGCGTGCTGCGGTCCGACATCTGGACCGCAGCACGCTTGCCTCCTGGCTCCCGAAATGTCTCTCGCCACGTTCTGGGTCTCTGGCCACAGGCAAGTCCGCTCCCAACTATCTTCTTACGGCGCTTATACTTACCCGGCCCCGTCCTGCTTCCTCTTGGTCCTGTGTGCATATCTGTTTCCTTCTACCACGAGTAGCACCTTCCTCTGCCGGTCACCAAGGGCACGCATGCACCGGTCTTCTGGATTTCAAGGGCCAGCGCCCAACACATAATTCTTCCTCTATTCATGCCTTTTGGGCAGGGGCTTTTTAGGGATTCCTCTTCCTGCCATCTGCGCCAGCTGTTGGTGTCTGTTTCCTAGTGACGTTCTCTTGTGCGTTCCCTAGAGAACCTTCTCTGCGCTACTGTTTGCGTTTATTGACCTACCCTAGCCTGTCTGACCATCATCCGCTGGCGTGGTTCCTGCTCGTGCCTGCCTGTCCGTCCGCCTTGCTGCTCTGCATTCCAGCCTATCCCAGTGTCTCCAACTTCGGCTGTCACTGCTAGGACCTGCATCGGGGTAGCCCTTCCTATTTTGCGACAGGCGCCAGTGAAGACAAGGGGCTCCCTAGATGCTGCTTCCCAGCGTAGGCTTCGCCAACTCTATGCAGTGGCCAGTGGATCCACCATCCTCTCGTCTGAGCAGTATGACAGTACAACTAGCCCATGGATCCCTCCGAAGCTCCATTGCCAGACACAGAGAGTCTCTTGGCAGAAATTACGCGCCAGGGCACTGGTCAAGAACAGTTGATTGTGATGCTACAGAAACTAGCAGCTTGACACCCTGAGGCGCCGGCCGCTCCGGTTCCCATATCAGCCTCCGTTCCGGTGCCTGTTCCTGCCATGCCAAGCAGCTCCTCTCTGCACCTGCCGCTGCCCACTTACTACAGTGGTGACCCCAAAGCATTGCTGAATCAGTGCACGATTCACTTTGAGGTCCAGGCCCACCAGTTCGCTACAGATTAGGTCAAGGTGGCCTTCATCGTTGATATGCTATCCGGTGAAGCGCTGGCCTGGGTTACTCCCCTGTGAGAATGGGGTGACCACCAACTTGTCACACGTTCTGGCGGCCTACCATAGAGTATTTGAGGACCCAGGGCATGCTTCCTGTGCTTCCTCCTCGCTTCTCCGCCTCAGACAGGGCGACCCCACTGTGGGACAGTATGCTGTACAGTTCCGGACTCTGTCTTCTGAGCCATCATGGAACAATGAGGCTCTGGTTGCGACCTTCTGGGAGGGACTGTCCGGTTTCATCAAAGACAAATTAGCGGCATGACCTGCTCACCAGTCTGGATCACCTTATCACCCTGGCCACCCACATCGACGTCCGCTTTGCGGATCATCAACAGGGGATTCGTTGACAGCATGAAGCCTCTCAACCCTGCAAGTTTCCATGCCTGGCACCCATTTTTCAGCGACCTCTTCAACCCCTCTCTGCAGTGCCTTGGCAAGAGCCTGTGCAGGTAGACAGAGTTGAGCCCATCTATCCGAGGAAGAGAAGACCCGCAGAAGGAATACAGGCCTGTGCCTCTACTGTGGAGCCTCCGAGCATCTACTGAGAGACTGCCCGATCCATCCAGGTCCTCGGTTTTTTTTTCCTTTTTTTTAATCAATCAATTTTTATTGAGTTCTAAATTTTTAACAATCAGGGCATCCTCTATTTCTTGAGGAATGAAAGTTTCTACATAAACATAGAAAGGGATTCTTTACTGTAAGACCAGTGAGACTGTGGGACTGTCTGCCAGAGGAACTTGTCATGGTGAATTCAATAACAGAGTTCAAAAAGGGTTTGGATGCATTTCTGGAGTGTAATAATGTAACAAGTTATAGTGACTAGGATTCTGGAGAAGGGTCGTTGATCCAAGGATTTTTCCGATTGCCAGATTGGAGTCGGGAAGGAATTTTTTCTCTAAAATGAGGACAATTGGCTACGACCTCATTGAGGTTTTTTGCCTTCTTCTGTGCAGGACATAGTAATAAACCACAAAAAATCTTCCAATAAATCAAGCAATAGTACACAAGACACATATGTAGGCAAATATAAGAACTGACTGTCAAATGTGGAAGAATATCAAATATAATGTAATATAAACGTCATCAGATTATGAATGGGAAATAAGCTTTACAATCCCAGTCAAGTCAAGTTATTTACTAAAGAGATACAATCATAATAGGATTTATTTAACATATTTGGATTCAGTCTGTAGAAATCACTTGGACCTAAACTTAGATGTTAAGTGAGGTGGAATGATTAAACAGGTCTCTGAATGGAACTGTTTATTGATTCTATTAATTACTTCTTGGATTGCCAAGGGAGTTGGCAGTTTCCAGTGGAAGGCTATTACAGTAGAAGGTAATATTTTAAATGAGATATCCAAGATTGCCAACTCTGGTGTTCATTTAAAGGTATAACCCAGTACTTCAGTCAAAAGATCCTCTACCTTCATCCAGAAAGCATTGATTGAAGGGCATTCCCACCACATGTAAATCAGCAAACCCTTAGGGCATGTCCCCACGGCAAGGGTTTTAGGCCGGTTTTTCAGACCGCCTGAAAAACTGTCCGAAAACGAGCACAATGGTGCTCTATGGAAAACCCGTGCAGCAGTCCCCACTGCACAGGTTTTCCGTCGGGCGGTTTTTCCGCCCGCGGTCCGGCCGCAAAACATTGAACATGCACATTCTATCATCCGGTTTCCGGACGGAATCTGTACATGTCAATGTGGAGGGGGAGGGCTTTTCTCCGCTCATCGCGGAGAAAAGTCGCCACCCCCGCGACCGTGGGGACGGCCGCAAAACAGGACAAATACTGGCCAGCGAACCGGCCGGTATTTGTCCTGTGCAGTGGGGACGTGCCCTTAGCTCCACAATTCCTCCAGCAATACTTAGAATAACCTGGTGACATGTGTGTGATTCAGTTGGGCGTAAGGTACCACCGATGATGGCGTTTCCTAGATAGTTCGACATGGTTAGCACACCTAGATAATTGATATGGTGTTAGTGAAGCTGTGATCCATTCATCAATAGAAAAGGTTTTCCCAATTTCTTTCTCCCACTTCAAAGCATAATCTGTCTTATTTTGTACCGGAAAGGGTATTATAGGCTAAAGATGAACCTCTATCAAAACCTTTCTTCTGAAATAGGAAATTGTGGTAAGGAGATCAAACTGTGGGAGTGGGAGTCCATTGCCATGTTTGTATCACATGTCTAAGTTGTAGAAAAACTAAGAAAATGGCTTTGTGGAAGGCTATACTCCTGTTTAACATCATTAAAAGATTTAAATATATTGATACAATAGAAATTGCCTACCTTAGTTAAACTTTTAGAGATCCATTGTTTAATAGAAAGATCTGGGGTGGCCAAACCTAACACTGCTAATGAGCATGAGTACTTATCAATTATCAATCTAGACCCTCTGGTTGAGTACAATATAATTTGCCCAGGTAAGAGCAACATTATTATTATTATTATTATTATTTATTTTAGAGCGCCATTGATTCCAGGACGCTGTACATTCAAGGGGAGTTACATAGATAACATGTGTCAAACAAGAACAATGATAATAGTTAATGACTTACAACTGGCACAGAGAGAGAGGGCCCTGCCCGCGAGGGCTTACAATCTACAGTGGAGGAGGAAAGAGACAGAAGGTGAGGGGCAGACATGTTTGTGGGGTAGCACAGTGGCTGATGGGTTATTGTAGGTCATAGGCAATCCTGAAGAGATGGGTTTTCAGGTTGCTTTTGAACCTGGTGAAGGTGGAGGAATGTCTGAGGTGTTGGGGCAGTGAGTTTCAGAGTGTGGGAGAAGAACGGGAGAAGTCTTGGAGATGGTTGTGTGAGGAGCTGATAAGGGGAGAGTAGAGAAGAAGGTCCTGTGAGGAGCGGAGATTCAGTGAGGGGAGATATCTGGAGATTAAGGCAGAGATACATGGAGGAGAGAGGTCATAGAGAGCCTTGTAGGTCATGGTTAGCAACTTGAAATTAATTCGCTGGGCAATGGGCGGCCAGTGCAGGGATTGGCAGAGGGGAGAGGCAGCGGAGGAGAGAGGTGGATAAGACGGGCAGCAGAGTTGAGGATGGATTGAAGGAGAGCAAGAGTACTAGATGGGAGGCCACAGAGATGGATGTTGCAGTAGTCTAGGCGGGAGATGACGAGGGCATGGACCAGCGTTTTTGTAGTGTCCAAGTTGAGGAATGAGCGAATGCGAGAGACATTTTTCAGGTGGAGGCGGCAGGCAGAGGTGAGGGCTTGGATGTGTGGTTTGAAAGAGAAAGAGGAGTTAAGGGGTATCCCAAGGCAGCAGACTTTTGGGAGCGGTGAGAGTGTGGAGCCGTTGACTGTGATAGAAAGATCAGGTGGAGGGATCGAGTGAAACGGTGGAAAGATGATAAACTCAGTTTTCTCCACGTTTAGTTTTAGGAGACAGGAGGAGAAGAAGGAGGAAATGGATGATAGACAGTCTGGGATCCAGGAGAGAAGAGAGGTAACATCTGGGCCAGAGATGTAGAGTTGGGTGTCATCAGCATACAGGTGGTATTGAAAGCTGTGTGATGCTATGAGCTGACCCAGGCCAAGAATGTAGATAGAGATGAGTAGAGGACCAGGACTGACCCCTGGGAGACACCAACAGAGAGTGGCCAGGGGGAGGAGGTGGAGCGAGAATGAGAGACGCTGAATGTCCGATCAGTGAGATATGAGGAGATCCAGGAGAGGGCCAAGTCAGTGATGCCGAGGGAGGAGAGGATTTGTAGCAGGATGGAGTGGTCGACAGTGTCAAAGGCAGAGGACAGGTCTAGAAGGAGAAGGAAAGAGTAATGGCGTGAGGCTTTAGCAGTTGCTAGGTCATTGGTAACCTTGGTTAGGGCGGTTTCGGTAGAGTCGTGTTTTCGGAAACCAGATTGTAGTGGGTCGAGAAGAGAGTTAGAGGACAGATGGGAGGACAGTTGAAGAGAGACGTGCTGCTCGAGGAGTTTGGATGCAAAAGGGAGCAGTGAGATGGGGCGATAGATTGGACAGAAAGGAGGGGTCAAGGGATGTTTTTTTTAAGGATGGGTGTGATAGTAGCATGTTTAAAAGAGGAAGGGAAGATGCCAGAGGTGAGCGATAGGTTGAAATGGAGGGTGAGGGCTGGGATGATAATAGCACTAAGGTCAGGGATGAGGTGGGATGGCAGTGGGTCAAGATTACAGGTAGTGAGGTTGGATTTGGTCAGTAGAGAGGAAAGCTTGTCATGAGTAACAGTGCGGAAGCAAGTTAAAGGGGAAAGGCATTGTACAGATATAGAAGAGGGGACTGGGGACTGTGGGCTGAAGCTTTCTCTGATGTGGTTGATCTTCTGAAGGAAGTGAATGGCAAAGTCATCTGCTAAAAGGAGAGGGGGAGGAGGTGCTGGTGGACGGAGGAGAGAGTTGAAGAGGTTAAATAGTTGTCTGGGGTTGTGAGACAGGGAGGATATAAGAGTGGTGAAGTAATCCTGTTTGGCTGAGGCGAGTGCAGATTTAAGTGTCTGTAGTGATTGTTTGTATGAGGTGGAGTTGTCGGTGGAGCGGGTTTTCTTCCAGCAGCGTTCGGCTATTCTGGAAGCTCGCCTCAGCTGTTTGGTGGAGTCTGTGTGCCAGGGTTGTCTGTTGATTTTGCGGGTGTGTGTGAAAGGAGTGACTGAGTCAAGAGTGGTGGTGATTGTGTGGTTGTTGAAGGCGGTGGCTGCGTCTGGGTCATTAAGTGAGGATATGGTAGAGAGGGGTGCAAGAGAGTCAGAGAGTGCGAGGGTTGAGGTTTTGTAGGTTTCTGTGGGGGTGCACTAGATGTGAGACAGGAGGGGCAGGTGGGGTGGATAGTGTGGTGAAGATAAGCAGGTTGTGGTCAGATATGGGGTGGGGAGAGTTTGAGATGTCAGATCGGGGGCAGAGACAGGTGAAGATGAGGTCCAGTGTGTGTCCGTCTTTGTGAGTTGCTCCAAAAGGTCCATGGGAGGCCAAAGGAAGAGGAGAGTGAGAGGAGTTTGTTGGAAGCAGAGTGGGGGGTGTCAATTAGGATGTTGAAATCTCCCATGATAATAGTAGGGATGTCAGTGGAGAGAAAATGGACAAGCCAGAAGGCAAAGTTGTCAAGGAAGGCAGTTGCAGGGCCTGGGGGTTGGTAGACAACAGCCACTTGGAGGTTGGAGGGGGCGTAGATGTGGACAGCGTGCACCTCAAAGGAGGAGAGTGTGAGGGAAGGCAGAGGTGGGGTGGGGACAAAGGAGCAAGTGTCAGACAGAAAGAGGCCTACACCTCCGCCATGCTTGTTACCAGGGCGAGGGGTATGGGTAAGTTGGAGGTTGCCAAAAGAGAGTGCGGCAGGGGAGGCTGTGTCAGAGGGTGTAAGTCAGGTTTCAGTCAGATAAAGGAAGAGTAATTTACGTGAGATGAACAAGTCATGTATGTAGGAGAGTTTATTGTATACAGACCGTGTATTCGAGAGAGCTCCAGGGAGAGGGATCAGGGAGCAGGGGTCAGAGGGATGTGCTTCAGGTTGAAGGGGTTGTTAAGTTGGTCTTTCAAGGGGACCTTCAGGTATATTGGATGGTTGCCAGATTTGGTTTGATGACCCGGGTCGTGATGCAAAGACACAGAAGGCAGAATGTTCTGAGATCAAATGCATAATTTATTAGTTAAAGCATCCTGTATTTATACCCCATTCATAGGGGTGTTCCTTTGATTTACATAAGCCAAGGAAAATCAGATTTTAAGGGGCACTTTACTTAATTTAGGTTCAAAGTTAAATCCGGAAAACCCTGGCCTTTTAGGGGAATAGGGAGAGGTCAAAAATGTTCTTATTCTTTTTTTCGAAATTTAAAAGTTTTTTAGGTTTTATTGAAGGTAAACCTTTTTTACTTTTCTGATTAGTTTTTTCTTTGGGATTTTGGATTAAAATTTTTTTTGTTTTATTTTTCCACCAAATTCATAGGGAATTTTGTGGATTAAAGATTTCTAGGGTACAATTCTTTTTAAACTTATAAGGGGGAAAGTTTTCTTGAGAATTTTAATCCTTAGGGCTGGGGGAAAAGAAAAACAATTTTTTTAAAGTAAAACCTTAAAAAAACCCCCCTTTTGTTTTTTTAAGTACCACTGCTTGGGCATCCGGGCATCCCCCCCTTGGGTGGGTTTCCTTAAACTTTTCCCCCCTTTTTCCCTTTTCCCCTTTTCCCCCAGTGAAGTCGGGACATCGCCCCGAGAAAGGCGGCCCCCGGGTAAGGGCCCCTAACTTGCCCCCCGTCTTTCCCTAAGCTACAATACTCCCGGTTTCATTAATATCTGGAGGTGTAATTTTTGGGTTTCCCTGGGGTAAAATTTTTCCTTGTCTTTGGGGGGGGGTCAGTGCAAACAGTGCTACTTTTTCATTTACAAACCCAAAAAAAGGGAAAGTCCAGAAAATTATACATTTTGGTTTGATTCCATGGCATTCTTTTACAGGGGGGTATGTTCCATTCATAGAAATATTCACGGAAGCATCAACCAAAATTCGGAGGGGAAACCTGGTTTTAAAGGGGAAAAACAGCAACCCCCTCCCCCCCAAATAATCAAAATTGCTGGGGAACCCCTGCGACTGAAATACAAACGGTCACTAGATGGCTCCATTTTCCAAACCATGATTCCACCCCTTTAGTGAAGGGTTTCTCGGGAAAAAAATTTTCTGCAAGTTCCCAGATAGGGTTGTCATTTCCTTTCCAAAACCTTGGTGAAAAACCCTGGGGCTTAAAAGTGTTAATAAAGTACAAAAAATAAGATCCAACATAATTTTCAAACCCCCCCCCTTTTTCCGCCAAAAGGGATGTTGTTCCATCCTATTTTGCCCTGCATAAAAAAGGGGGGCCCCATCTGGTGGGCTAAACCCTTTTTATTTCTTTTCAAGGAAAAAAATTTTTGAATCTCTTTTTAATTTTAAAAAAAAATAAATTTTTTTCCCCTCTACATTTTTAAATTTTCCTTTAAACCCCCCAAAAGAAAAACGGGTTAAACCAGCTGCTATCGAATTTTTGGCCTTGAACTTATCCCGGGGCTCCCCTTTGGGGGTCCTTTTGTTGTCCTAAAATAGATTTTGTGTCAAAAAAACCCCTTGGGACAATCTCTCTCCCTTTTTTCTAGTGAAACCTTCGCACTTAAAGTTTTTAATTCTAGAGGGATTTTGTCTGAAGAGATTATTTTGGGAAAGGGATAAGTTTTTTGCACCGAGTTTCAACTACCCCCCCCACTCCAAAACTAATTTTGGGCTTAACTTCATAAACCCCACAACCCCCATAATCATTCTTGCCACACTCTGGTTTTAAAAACCCTTTAGCCTCATACCATCTTTTAACCTTTTTCTACAGAAAAGGGCCCCTTTTCACAAAAATTTAGAGGTTTTTAAAATTTCCCACTACCTTTCCATTTCCTGTTCTTTGGAAAAAAGGGTAGTTCCCCGGATATGCCACAACTTAGGGGGGTTTCGATCCAAATTTTACTGCTGGAAACTTTTGTGTAGGATGTTAAAAATTTATTTCAACTATTTGGGTCCCTATGAGGGCTTGTATAGGGGAAGGAAGCAGGAAAAATCCTTTTAGGTTTCCATTTTTCCCTCCCCCAAATTTAAAAGGTATTGCCCCAAGTGTGGCCTAGCTGTTGCACATGCGATACAAATTTAGTTCTTTGTTTTGAAAGGGAGGTAAACCCCATCCAATTTAAACCACCGTTTCTTTCTGTTTAACCCGTTTCTAGGGCGATTTTATTTCTAGGTCACTTCCTCTAATTAGGAGATTAAAAGGGTGAAATGGTGAATTAGTGGGTCTGGACTCCAGTCACTGCCCAAACTGGTTCTTGTAAGGGCTTTTTAAACCCAAAAAATTTTCCCTTGGGGTGACCCCTTGGTTGGGGGAACCTTTCCTCCTAATACATAAAGGCCCTTTTCTCCCGGTGAGGGGTCATTTTTGTTTATTACATGGGATTACAGGTCCCACCTTACCCAGTGCTTTCGGGGGCACAACCCATTTGGGGGGATCCTTTTAAAAAAGTATCCTTTTTTGAGAGGGGTGACCTTCCCGCTAACCCCGGTCCCTAGCTTCCCGTGTGTGAAACCCCCTGGAAAACCCCTGTATTCCCCAAACCCGCATTCTGACCAAGAATTTCAGGTTTTTTATTCCCGGTCTTGTGACACAAAGAAAAATTTCAGCCCCTTTTGGGGGCCCCCTTAACCAAATTTTTCAAATTTCTTCCCACGTGTTTGGGCCATTCAAAATGGTAAACCCCCTTAAAAGAAATCAAATAGGAAGGTTTCGGATGGCCTGGAAATGTTTGAACCACATAAAATTTTTCCACATCCTATTTTGGGGGGTTTCCGCTCCAGCCCCCCCCGTTTGAGGCTGAAGAGGGAATAACCACAATTTTATGGCCAAAAATCCCCTCCTTCCGTTCCAGACTTTACAGTGACTTGCATGGATCCAGTTCGGGTTCCCCTTTAAGTTTTACTGAGGGTTTTCTGTGGTGGGGGGAAACCTTTGGGAAAGGGCCCAAAATCTTTTGGTTTTTCCCGCGGGTTTTCTGGTAGTCCCTCCCCAACTTTTCCAAACCCCCTGGTCGAAAAGAAGAGAGCCCCCTTGGCTGTCTGGATCGGGAAAAGAATCATAAAATTGTTTATGTACATAGAGAGCCTTTTTATGCAAAAATTTTGGACAAGCTAAATGGGGAAAAGTCACATTTTTAATTTTAAATGTTTGTGGGGGAAAAAAGTCCCAAAACCCTTTGGGGGTGACCCAAAAAAGTACTTCAAAAAAGGGGACAATTTTGGTTTTGGGATTTGGGGTATACCGGGCTGAAAAAAGGGGCTAATGGGAAGGGACTCGTCCAAAGGGTTTTTCCCCCCCTTTCCCCAAGGGGGGGTTTTTTGAATTTTTAATTCAAAGTCCCATTCAGCGTTCAAAAATTTTTTACTAGGGTTGGGGTTGTTTGGGGGGGTGGGAAAGCTTGACAACCCCTTTAAAATTTGCATTGCAAATTTGGGATTACCTCTCCATTGGGAAAAGGGTTTTCTGTCCCTTTTTCCAAAATTTTTTCCCTAAACCAAACCCCACAAATATTTTTTGATTGTTTTTTTTGCAGTGGCTTTTTGCATGGCTTTTTGGGATTCCCGGGGAAGGGCTTTAGGCCACCCGAAAGAGATCTACACAAACCAAAGGAAAATATTTTTTACGTGGGTTTTTGGTGCTGTATTAAACCAAAATTTCAAAAGTTTGGAAAAGGGAAAAAGAGCTTTTGGTGTTTTGTTTCTTGGGGGACCCGATTACCTACCCGGGTTGGTTGTATGCTTTTGAGAAAATTGTGCATATCTTTTAGCAACTTTTGGGAAACCCCGGAGCAAAACCCTTTTTTTTCTCGACTAAGCACAATTTAAAATTTTTGGCAGGTGTTGGACCGTGTGCAGCCCGGGCCCCTTTTCCGGGTATAAGGACCTGGGCAAGCATACCCCCAATCCCACCCCTCTTCCGACCTACTTCCTGAGCCCAGCCTTTGAAAACCTTTTTGTTTTTCCCCCGGGATTTGCCGGGTTTAGAGCTTTCCGGAAACCCTAGGTCGAGGCCCTTGCAAAAACCGTAGCATCATATCATGGGGGGGGGTTTCGGGGCCTCTTGTTCTTGTCCCAAAAATTGGGGGAGCTTGCCCCTTTCCACCCTTTGGGTTTTTTGGGCCCCCAGTTGGCCATTTTTGTCTGCCCCTCTCCTTGCCCACGTGCCTCATTTGTGTCAAAATTTGTGTGGCTTTTAAACCCTTTACAAAGGCAACCTCTTTAGGAAGCAGTAAAGGGCCCCATTAAAATTTTGGGTGAGAGGGGCCCAGTTTTAAAGGGGAGTGCTGCCCTTTGTTAGGAAATCCCTTCTTTTCCTTTAGGACCCGTTTAAACATGGGCAATTCCAAAAACATACCTGGATTCCCCGTTATATTTTGCTTTCGTTTGTCTTTTGACTCTTTAAGGCTGCAACGAGTGCGATTTAAAACTTTTTGTTGGGCCGAAAACGTGGCCGGCAAGCGGTTCGCTTCTACTACCTCAGTTTGGGGTGACCACTGCTACCCAGTGTTTGAACCCTCCCCTCTTCACCCATGTTCTAGAGCCAACTCAAAAAAAAAATCAAATCTGGAAATTTGGTTTTTTTGGGGAAAGGTTTTCATCAAAAAATGTGAAAATTCCCGTGTTTCCCGTTCCCTAAGGGCTTTTGCAAACATGTTCGTTTTGGGTTTTTCTGAACCTCTTCATCGGATTTTAAACCCCCGAAGAAATAGTGGTTTTCTCCTGCCCTCCCCCCCTTTGTCCCTCCATACTCAATGGGAATTTTGGTAGCTGGATTTAATTTCAGCATCCTTTTAGGGGCCACATTTGGGGGCATGAGCAGGGCAAATTGGAGTCTGAGTTGTCTAGCCACAGAGATGTGCTTGACTTGGGCCTGGTTTTGGAAATTATGTTGGGCCCTGCGGGGGGGTTTAAAAAGTGACAAGGGTATCCAGCATATTTTTTTTTGCCTTGCCAAAAAGCGTTCAACTGGGTGCCACCCGCTCGGACACCATGATGGGGATCCTCTAGCAAAAGGGTCCAGTCCTTTTTGAGTAATTTGGCCCCTGGCCTGTTTTTGTTTACCATGTTTTTGGGGGTAAAACCCCCGTTGCATGCCCCCCCAACTCCATACAAAACATTAAAAAAAACAGCTTACGTAATCTGGGGTGCCTAAGGGGGGGCGAAATGATTGCAACTTTTAGCGAGTAGAAAATTCTAGTGCCTTAAAGGGGGCAGCTGGAAAGGGTCAGAAGGCAAACATTTATTTTAAAAGGGGGCAAACAATTTAAATGCTGCCCCACCCCGGGCCTGCAGTATGGGGTACTAAATCCAAGGGAAAGGGCCCCAAGTTTTGGACACCTGTTTGGGGGGCACAACTTCTTTAATTGCCCTTTTTTTTTGTCCCGGGGGCAAAAGCCGGATCCCGCTGATATGCAATGTCCCCAAAAAAAACAAATTTTTCCGGCAAAATTTTTAACTTATTTTCGGGGAAGCCTTTTCACCCCTTTTTCTGCCGGGTTGGAGGGGGTGTGATGGTGGTCCTGCATGTTTTTGATGCCTGAAGGGGGAAAAAAAGGGTACGGGGGTTTTCCCAAATTCCAAAGGTGCCCTTTGGGGGGCCCTGGGGCTCTCCTTTTTCCTTTTTTGTTTGTCTTTAGGGGGCCCCGTCTTGTCTGGGGGGCCCTTGTTTCCCGCCCCAGGGGGAGTCGGACAGTCTCCTTTAAGTTTAATGGCCCCCCGGAACGGGGCCCCAAATTTCCCCCAAAATTTCACGGGGTCCGCGTGACCCGATTTTTGTCCCCCAAAATATCATCAGATACATGCTGTAAGGGGGTGGGGTTTTTTGGGCTTAGGGTCTAAATCCACCCCCTTTGCAACCACTAAACTCTTCAATTTTTTGCCTGTTTTCCAGTCATTTTTTCTTTTTTGGCCCTGTCAGGCTGGGTTTAAGCCTGCCAAAAAACGGCCCCAGGAAAAACCCTTTCCCCCCCACCTTCCCCCGGGTTTCATATCCTAAAACCATATATCATTAGCTTCAAAATTTCCCCAGGAAGGTCCACTGTGTCTTTGGGACCCTGCATACTTTGATAGGGGGAAATTTTTGGAATTTCCCCCACTTTTTGGTTTTGCACCAAACTTTTTAGGGCCCCTTAAAAAAGTCCTTTACCTGATTGCCCCTGTTTGGGGAAAATTGTTTACCATGTGGACGTTTTGGGGGGGGGGCTTTCCCCCCTTTTTTAATAAACCCTGGGGCGGGCTGCACCCTTGGGTTCACCAATTTTTCCCCGCAAGATGGATGCTAGGTCCGAACCCGGTACAGTGGAAAGGGGAAAATGCAAAACCCACATCCACCTGGGGAAAAAGCCTTGGCAAAATCAAAGGAATTTGGGCATCCTTTTGTAATGCATTGATCCGTGTGGGGTCCAAGGGTTTTTACTTGGGGTCACTGTTTTTCAAAAACCAAAGGGGCTCGGTGCCCTTTTTCAATGGCCCAGGGGTTGTTTTGGCCCGGGTAGGGCCTTCTTCATCAATATTTCCTTTTGCATTTAAAGGGTTTTTTGAAAGGGGCAGCTGTCTCCCCCTCACAAATTTTTAGTGTCCCCTGTTTGGTAAAAGGGGGGAAAAAGTAGTATTTGGATCATATATTTTACTCTGTGTTTTACCCCCAGGATAAAAATCCCGTCGCTTTTTTCCTTTCCTTTGCCTTGGGCTCCCACCCGGCAAAGGATGTGCACGGAAGTCGGGATTTGTTTCCCAAGATACAAATTTCCCTCCCCTTCCCCCCTGAAGGGCCCCCATACGGGTTTTAAAAAGCAGGGGGTTTTTCTTTTAATTTTTTTAAAGCTTTCCTACCCCTGGGGCTTTTCTCTTTTTTTCCCTATATTAATTCCCTTTCCCCAGTTTCCCCCTTTTCAACCTTTTTCCTTTCCCCTTCCCTTTCTTTCGCAAAAGGGGCCCACATTTGGCCCCTTTATCAAGTAACTTATTATCTTCCCCGAGCCCCGCCACCCCTTGTCATAGGGCAGAAAAGCCACCCGTGATGCTTTCCGTGGGGTCATCAAAATCCCCCTACTTTCAACAAATTGCCCGAACCCTTTAAGGGCCATTCCTCTTCGCTGGGTCACTATTTCAAGAGCCCTCCCAGCCTCTTTGCTTTTAAATGACTGGCCCCCCACCCCTCTTGGGGTGGGGATGATGCCCCGCCCTTTTTAACCCCTTTAAAAAAAGGGCAAACAAAACAAAAAAAAACAAAAAAAGAAATGGGTAGAAGTAAAGTATGGGTTTTTGGGGGGAAAGTTTGGGCAAAAAGGGGGGGTGACTGGGGAGGTTTGCCCCGTGAATAGTTTATTTACCCTTTAACACACCTAGTTTGGGTCCCCCTTTTCTAAGGGCAGGGAAATTTTTTTTTTTAATCCTTATGCAAACATGCCCCTCACAGTTTTTCCCGGGAGAACACCATTCGGGACCCTTATGTTTAAACCAAAACATATAACATATATTTTATGGCCCCTGTCTCAGGAAAACAGGGGTGGGGAGTGGGTAGCAGCGGGAGATACAAAGGCCGTTCACGTACAGTGACAGTGACTTTAAAAGTCTTAGGAATAGACCCCTGCAAGTTTTACAACTATTTTTAAAGGGGAAAAAAAGAAGAAAACAGAACAAATTAAAAAAAACCTAAATCCCTTTCCCTTTCCCTTTTGATTATAGAAAAAAAGGGCCCAGTCCCGTTCTCCTTTATTTTCTCGCCCTACTGATTTAAGTGCTTCCCCATGTAAACCCGCCTCCCTTTACCTCACCCAATCTCCAAAAAAATTTTTTTCTTTTCAGCGTTTTCAAAAAAGCTACCCATTTTCCCGGGCTACCCTTGCTGGGAAACCCGACAATTTCAAAATATATACATTTTTTATTTTTTTAATTGTGCACAAAAATCTTTTGGGGGTGTAGCCCCCAAAAATGATTTAGGACTTGGCCCCCTTTGGGGGGGGGGGACTATCCAGGTCAGGGCACTAAAAAACCCCCCTTGGTCTTTGGGTGTAAAATTTGGTTTTCTTTCAAAAAACCAACCCTTTGGGGGTATTTAATATTTTTAAAAACCAGCCAAAGGGTGAATAGCCCCCCAAACCCCGACAGGCAAAAGAAACCAAACCTTTTCTAAAAACCCCCTTTTTTCTATTGTGGGCATATTTGCAGATGAGTTTTTTTAAAATATACAAAAAACATGAGACCACATATACTCCCAAAAAAATATACCATTTAAAAATCCCAAGGAAATTTTCCCACGGTTTTGGGCCCAAAAAAGGGGCCCGGAAATGGGAAAAAAAGACTTTGTCAATAACATACCCCAGGGAAATCCGGGAAAAAGGAGAGTAATAAGGGAGACAAAAGAAAGTTTGAGGGGTAAGAATCTTGAATGATATCTTTCCTTTTTTTTCACCGGGGTTTTTTTTGGTCTGTGGTGTCCCCGAACCAACCCCTTTTTCAAAAACGCCGGGGTCTCGAGAAATTTGGGATTCCCTTTAAGCCCCAACCCTTTGGGGCCAGACTTTTAGGGTGGTTGTTTGAAAAGGGAGAGGGCAATGGTGGGAATTTTTGAGGGGGCCCTGGGTTTAGGGGATATGGGCCCCGAACCAAAGGGGGACCAGAGAGTGGGGGAGCAGGTGGTAGTAGGAAAAACTGTATTTGCAGGGTTCCCGTTTGGTGCGGGGAAAGGGATTAACATTGGGGGAAGAGGGGGGGTGGCAGCAGGGCAGGTGAGAGGGTAGAATGCATTTGGGAGAAAGTAGAGGGACATTGCCCAGCGAGGGGTTTTTTGGGGAAAAGGCAATTAGTTAAAGGAAAATGGAGATTGAGATAATGGGGTAAGGGAGACGTATAGTGTGACATAGGTTAGCAAGCTATTAGTGGAAAAGAATGAGTAGCTGTTACCTTGCAATCCTTGTTCAATCCTCGTTTAATTCTGGTTTTAATTCACACTTAGTACGGCCAAACTTTGAACAGGGCCATAGTGACCATGTCACAAGTAACCACTGTTTGTGAATATATACTAAGTAACATTCTAATCAGAACAATCAGATGTGAACAAGAAATGGGAGGGGTCGAGTCAGCTAATTAGCAAAGTGGGGGAGAACAGGAAACAAGATTACAAGATGAACTACACTGATTCCATGCACAAAGCAGGGGATGGGGTATAGGAGATGGCAAGTTATGACTATTCTGCAGATACACATCAAAGAAACATACAGTAAATGCAGGATAGGAGCAGTAGTTCATAACGAGAAACATACAGCAAATGCAGGATGGGAGCAGTAGTTCATAAGGAGAAACATACAGCAAATGCAGGATGGGAGCAGTAGTTCACAAGGAGAAACATACAGCAAATGCAGGATGGGAGCAGTAGTTAACAATGAGAAACATACCTGCAACATGAGATAAGGTGGGAAGATCCCAACATGGGAGCTTATGGCCAAATATAGCTGTAGATAAGATATCTTTTACTAAAGAAGGTGCAACTGATTTACATTCCATGGACGACCGATGATGTGATTCAGGGCTATTCCACAGATAGAAAATAGGCTCCAGAATTGCTGCTATGTTGTAATTCAGGAGACGGGGTACGGAACATCCCCCCATTTTGATATGTCTATATAAATATTGTCTCTCAAAACATGGTTTTCTGGAGTTAGATATAAACTTCAATATGAGGGACTGCAGCTTATTCAACAATGAAGTTGGAAAAAGAAATGGTAAGAAACGTGCAATATATAAGAATCTCGGTAGGAGAAGCTTTTTAGTCACATTTATTCTTGCAAACCAAGAAAGTGGAAGTTGTTGCAGCCTACTTATTTCAATCTGTAAGGAAGAGGCCAATTACTTAGATTGGTATCAATTGTTGTAGTAAGTAACATGAAAATCTTTATTCCTAGATAAGTAACATCTGAGTCAGTCCACAAAAATTTGAATTGCTTCAGCTGCACATCAAGATCTGGAGCACAATTGAGAGATGATAATGTTGATTTAGAAATATTTAGTTTGTAATATTATACTCGGATATACCAGTTTAACACGTTTAATAAAGCAGGGATAGACACTAATGGATTTTGACAGACAATGAGAATGTCGTCAGCATATAGACTGACCTTATGATCTATGACTAACATAGATACACCTGATATCAAGGGGGAGATTCTAATCATTTGTGCTAAAGGTTCTACACAAAGGTCGAAAATGTAATTGGGAAAATGTATGAGAAAAAGCCTGATGTGTACACTCTAGCCGAGGGATATATATATAGAGGGAGAGTATAGCGCTCAAAAAGGGGCAACCAAATCCAAATTTTTTTAGGACCATTTGAATGTATAACCAGTTAATTCTGTCGAAGGAATTTTCGCCATCCAATGACAATAAAACTGTTGGTTCAGAAGACTTACTTACAATATGAATTAAATTTAAAACCCTATGAATTCCATCTCTGGCCTGACGGCTCCGAACAAAACCCACTTGGTCTTTATGTACCAGTGATGGGAGAATACGATTTAATCTATTAGCTAAAATTTTTGAAAATAGTTTAATATCATAATTCAACAGTGAAATGGGTCTGTAATTGGAGACTAGATCAGGGGCTTTTAATGGTTTTTGAATTATAGTTAAAGTGGCTTCTAACATTTCTTTAGGAGGGTTTTAGAAGAAGTAAAGATGATTAGCAATTGTGGGGCAAGGATAGGGCTAAAAAGATTGTAATATTCATTAGTTATACCATCTGGCTCTGGAGCTTTATTAAGTTTAGAAATGTTAATTGTACAGGTTATTTGAGATATACTTAGGGGGGCGAGATTAATTCTAGCAAAAAAAACCCAAAATTAAAAGGACTGGTTCCCCTTTTCTAATGGTTTTTGGGACTCCTTTCCCCCAAATTTTTTTTTACGGGGGGATTTAATATTTTTCCCAAAAGGGAATTTTGGGAAATTTTTTTGGGGAGGGAACTTTATACTTTTGTTTATCATTTGGTTTTTAAAGCGTTTTTTTATGAAAAAGGGTTGAAATCGGAAAGGGGTTTTTTTTTGGTAAATGGGTTTTTTTCCAGATCATGGGGATAATTTAGGGTTAAAATCTGAGCATTCACTTTTAAAAAAAGGGATCGCCCCTTTTTTCGGCCCGTTCCTGAATTTTTGGGCGGCCCAAGCAAATGAGATTACAGAATAGAGAGGGTGAGTTGTGGTGTGGGGAGGGTCATGATGGGAGGTTTTTATGGTTGCGATTGGCGGGAAAAAAATCCTTAAACCTCGTTTTTACATAGAACAGCTTTTTTCCCTTTTTCCCACCCTCAGTGTTCTCGGGTTCATGGGGTAGGACCTGCGTCTCCCTTTGGGGAAAAAACAGCTCAGCAAAAAATTGTTTATTTCTGCACAGAGAAACCTTTACTTTTTAGCGGTGACCCTTTTCCAATTTGTTAGATTAGAGATTTAAACCCTTTTATTTTTGTTAGCTGGGAAAATTTTTAAAAGCCGCATTTTCCCGCTTTTAAATTCACGGCTGGTGGGGGGGGGGGGGGCCCCCGCGGGGGCGAAAAACGGGAAAAAGCTTATTATAAAAAACTTGGAAAAAGTTCCCCAAGATTTTGTGTAGCTTTGTGGGGGAATATCTTTATTTTTAAAAAACCCAGTTTGCTATTGAAATTTTTCCCATGGATATTGGGCAGCCTAAAATTATATTGGTTTAAAAAACTTTCTTTTTTTAGTAACTGCAGGTCTCTTTGTTAGTGCAAAAACCCATTTTTTATTATCAGTTTACATTTAAAAAAAATTGGTGTTAAATTTTAAAAACCATTAACCTGTGATTTTTGATATACCATTTTGAATTTAAAATTAAAAACCCAGAAAATCTTGTATTTAGCACAGGTTGTTTTTTCCCAAAAAAATTTTCCCGGGGTATGAAACAAAAAACATCACAGTTACGTGTTTTTTGACTTTTCGAAACCCGCACTGTTCATTGAGCAGCATTTTTCCTTTAAATTCTTAAAACAAACAATTTTATTTTCCCCCACGGGGTTTGGGAAAGGTCCCCAAAAAACCCCCCGTTTTATTTTATCAAAAACCCTAAACAGTTACGTGTTTTTTGACTTTTGGCCCCCCAGCACTGTTTTTTGACCCCAAAGCATCTACGTAAACCCTTTAAAACAGAAATTTTCTATATTTGTCTGCCCCTCACCTCCTGTTTTTTTCCCCCCTATTTTTGATTGTAAGCCCTCGGGGTAGGGTCCTCTCCCCTTTCTGTCGGGGCCAATTGTCTTTTTTCATTTATTTTTTGTACTCGTTTGATTAGTAATGTATGTAACCCCCTCACTTAACCCAGCGCCCTGGAATCAATGGCGCTTTAAAAAAAAATAAAAAAATAATAAAAAATTTTAATAAAATTTCCCCACAGGTAAATTTGGGAAAGGTGCAAAAAATACATTTTTTAAAATATCAAAACAAAAAAAGTTACGTGTTTTTTGTTTTTTGCCCCCCCAAAGCAGGGTTCATTGAGGGCAGCTTCTACGTAAATTTAAAACAGAAATTTCTTTTTAACCCAGGTAAATTGAAGGTGCAAAAAAATCCCTTTTTATTATATAAAAACATAACAGTTACGTTTTTTTTGCCCTTTTGCGCCCAAGCACGGGTTCCATTGAGGGCAGCATTACTTTAAATTTTAAAAAACCAGCAAATTCTATATTCACCACGGGGTAAAATTTGGGAAAGGTGCAAAAATACCGTGTATTATAGGGAAAACATAACAGTTAAGACATAACAAAATCCTTTTCCCCCCCACTTTTTTCTGGGGAGGCCAGACAGGTTTAATGGTCCCCTGCGGTCCGGGACAGGTATAGTCAATTTTCCAGGGGAAACAAAAATGGTGGTTGAAAGACTCCTTTTTCCGGACTTTTTTAAATGTGGGGGTAAAGAAGGTTTGGGGTCTTGCTGTGGCCCGGGGACGGGTTTTTTAGTAAATTGTCCGTTAAAACAAAAAGGGGTTGAAAGACCCCTTTTTTCCCGGCATTTTTAAATGTGGAGGTCATGAAAGGTTTGGGGGGTAATCCCCTTGTGGGAAAAGGAAAAGGTATAGTAAATTGCCAGTGAAACAAAAAAAATTGGTGGTTGAAAGACTCCTTTTTCCGGATTTTTTAAAAATTGGGGGGTGCATGCGGGTTTTGGGGGGGCTCATGTGGGGCCCCAGGACGGTTTTAAGTAAATTTGTCCGGGGGAAACTAAAATGGGGGGGTTTTGAAAGACTTTTTTTTCCGGGTGAAATTTTTAATTTGGGGGGGTTCAGGGCCGGTTTTTGGGGCTTAGGGCTTTTGGCCCAGGACGGGGATAGTCATTTTCCAAATTTTCAACTAAAATGGTGGGGGAAAGACCCCTTTTTTTCCCGGCCCATTTTTTAATTTTTGGGGGGTCATGCGGGTTTTGGGGTAAAATGGGGCGTTAAAGGACAGGGTATTCAATGTCCAGTTCATTTAAACATGATGGTTCAAAACCATTCTGCCTTCGGGCCCTTTTTTAAATTTTGTGGGTGATGCGGGGTTTAAGGGTCGGGGTGTGGTAAAAGGACAGGGGATTTTAAAGGGTTTCTGTGATTTTTTTTCTGTGCCTTTTATAACCTAAGTGGGGTTCCCTAAGATTTTTGAAACGTATCCATTTGCTGTTGGGGAAATTTTAAATTTTCAGCTTCTCGCCTTGTTTGGGTTGAAAAATAAAGGGTTTTGTTGTTGCTCTCCCATGGGGAATTTAAATTGGTCATCCCCGATAACCGATGTCACTACGAAAAACCTTTTATCGATAGGGGCCCCCATCCTATCGACTATCGATCGATTCGATACCCAAAACCGACGCTCAACACTAGTTATCAGAAGTCAAATGAGTTAAATGAGCAATTTTAGACTTTGCTTGGTAAGACTTCACTCGTCGTGCCAATATCTTGCCAGGGCGGTCTCCATTCAAATAAAAGTTCCACTTAAATTTGGAAGATGTTGTTCATAAAGTTATAAGTTGAGTTCCCGGAGCTGGGATTTACGTATTAATAGTTAATCATTTAAGTGAGAGTTGGGATTTTGCTTTAGTGATAACTCTAAAGATTTTATTTCTCTAGAAGCTATTGCAATAAAGCATCCTCTGATGTAAGCCTTATGAGGGACTTCGACCTTTATTTTTGGGGGTTCTTGAATTGATATGAAAGGGATATTTTATTTTCTACCGCTTTATTTTTTGCCAGCATGGTAAAAGGGGTTTTCCCCCCTTTTCCCCTTTTTTTGAGACGGATTCAAACTTGGTTAATCCCAAAGATCATCTTTATTAGCTTTCTTACAATTTTTTAATTTTCTTTCATTTACATATACATAACTTTACAAATTCCATACAAAGAAAAATTTAAAAAGGTAACCTTTTCTCCTTTTGGGAATTTTTTAGTTCGATGCATTTCCCGCAATATTTTTTGGCTTGGGATAGCCCGTTTTGGAAAATTCCCCTGCTGGGCCCGCATGTGGGAACTCATTTCCCCCCCCTCAGCTCACCGCACCTGCTACGTTTCGGGGGACATGCCCCCTTTGTTTAAGAATTTTCGGGATACCGGGAAGGGTTTCCTGTTTAAAAAATTTTTAAATGGGGGACATTTCTTAAATTAAAAAAAACATGTTACAAACAACAATAGGCTACAGTATGGAGTATACTTAAACATCATCTTATTCTATATTTCTATTATTAACAAAACTTTTATTTTAAACCTTTTTCTTTTCATGTATTCACCCCATGACTCAATAGCATATCCCTGTGAGCAGGGGGTAAAAGAAACAACCCCACCCCCTACCCCTCCTCATTTAAACCCCTTTTGGGACCCAGGGATTCCCCCCCTTTGATTAATCCAAAAACTTCTCTTTTTTAGTAAAGTTTTTGGGTAACCCCTCCCGGGCCCCTGCCCCAATTTTTCCCCCAACACCAACCCCCCTAAGATCGCAAACATTTTTTTCTGTTTTCTCAAAAAAATGCTTGCCGGGTGTTGTTTAAAAAAAATGCCTCCCCAACTGTTGAGGGGCTCCAAAATTCTTTTGAACTTTCCCCTTCATCTTTCTGTTGTAACTTTTCCTTCATAGCCTTTGTCCTATGTAGTCTAATGCGGGTCTTATGTTCACTAGAGATGGACGGGAAAATCTAAAAATTCGGTTTGCCAAAATTGTTGAATTTTTTCCCCCAAAAATTCCCTTTTGACCCGAATTTATTCACAAACGAATCGTGTTAAAAAACAGCTATTTCCTGGCTGCAGAGAACCTTTTAGGGGGTTTTTAGAAAAATTGGGGCCATGCCCCAAATTGATAAGGGGAGGTGGTTTGGTCTTTTAAAACAATCTGTGTTTTAGTTTGACATGCAGATGACAGGCGCCGCTCTTAGAATCGCTTCACACTTCCCTTCTCTGGGCAGTTACAGGGGCAAAACTGACCAAATAACTGAAGTGGGAACGCAGCCTGACAAGGTAATGTCAGCGCCAGCTGGAAAGAACCGAGCTGAGGGCCAAGATCCCACTATAGCGTCAAAGAGCGACATCAGATGATTCCACAGATTATGACAAAACCTGTTCTGTGAAACGCTAATACATGTAGAGCCCCCCCGAATGAGTGGGGGGTTGTCGGCCAGTAATTTTGCGTTACGTCACTGATCATGTGCCCTTCCTTCATCGTTAGTGCTGCTTTCAATCGGTCAATGATCCATCAGTATCACTAAAGCCAAAAACAAACAGGAGTTGATCCAAAACAGAGATGACCAGTAAATTGGATATTTGCATGTCTTCTGTGTTCTGTGTCCACTCCTGCTTTTGGCTAGACAATCATCAGACAATCCTGATCCTTTTCATTCCTTCTGACAGATTAAAAGAAGGCGAAAACCAAACATAGTGGCAACATCATAAAGTGGTGGAGGGTGGAAACAGCATTAGGAAACCACAGGTTGTTCCAGTGATACAGTGGTCAGTTGGCAGCAGCATGAATAGGCCACAGAGTGGCACAATCACAGAGTGTGGATGTGGCAGCAACATCACTAGACCAGAATGTGGCACAATGACAGAGTATGGAGGTGACAGCAACATCTGTAGGCCACAGACTGGCACAATCACACAGTGTGGAAGTGGCAGCAACATCAGTAGGGCACAGAATGGCACAATGACAGAGTGTGGAGGAGGCGGCAGCAACAGCAGCAGCAGCATGAGGTCGAAGAGTGGCACAATGACAGATTGTGGAGGTGGCAGCAACATCAGTAGTCCACAGATTGACACAATGACACAGTGTGGAGGTGGCAGCAGAATCAGAAGTCTACATAATGGCCTAGTGAAGAGTGGGGAGGTGGGTGGCAATACCAGTCCCTGGTAAAGATGGTGGGTGGTAGATGGAGCAGCTGGCAGCAGATGTGTGGCATCAGGCGGGTGGCAGCATCAGAATAGTAGCTGAGGCAGGTAGCCAGAAGAATCCAGACTCATTTCTCAAAGTTTTGGTAAGGCGTCATGACTGATGTAATCTGATGCATAAGGCATTGGTGTGTGAAAATCCTGGCCGATCCACGCCTGATTCATCTTGAAGTGTGAGTCTCTCCACATTTCGGATGAACAAGCGAGTTCTTGGGGTAACTTTGGCCCCTGCCACATTGAACACCCGCTCTAATGCCACACTACTGACCGGGCAGGACAGCTTCTCCAATGCAAACTCTGCAAGTCGCGGCAACACATCCAGTTTGGCTGCCCAGTAGTCCAGTGGATCTGCTATATGGGGTGGCGGAGTGCTGTCCAAGTAGGCCACCACCTGCAGGTTCAGGGTCTGCTCCACGTCCTGCTGCTGCTGCTGAGTACCCTCCTCGCTAGGCGGGTGAAGGAAGCTGCTCATCAGCGATTCCAGACTCAGGCTGCTGCTGATGGAGCTGGTACTGCTCCTGCCCCCCCCACCCCCTTACAGCTGATGTGGCAGTGGTACATGAGCGATGAGGAACCCCCCGGTGAGACCTGTCAGAGGATGGATGATGGCGCAGCTAGGCAGTGGCCAACTGACTACATAGGATTTCTCTATAGTACTTGAGTTTGTCCTCCCTCTCGGCAAGTAAAAAAAAGGCTCATTTTTTGGGTCCAAGAGGTTGGAGAGCCAGAAGTCATCCCTCTGCCGGATGGTGACTATTCGGCTGTCACTAGCCAGGCAAATCAGCATGCTGTGGGCCATCTGCGCAAGTGACTCTGAGGGACTCCCTGCCTCCATCTCCACCTGCCACGGTGTGTCTGGGTCATCTGCCTCATCTTCCTCATCTCCCTCTACCTCCTCCGGATGCTCCTGCTCCTCCCCTCCTGTCACCTGAGTAGAAAAACCACTCATTTCACCAGACACTGCTTGTGCTCCAATGTCCTCCTCCTTCTCCAGTTCAGCCCCACCACACTCATGTGGCCGTGAGATGTTGTCGCCACTGGATGCTGCTGCTGTTGTGGCAGGATGGACCACCACATCTGAGACACGTTTCTCCCAGGCCACTGGATGGTGATGCTGCATGTGTTGACGCAGGGCTGTGCTGCCAACGTTAGCTCCCTGGCCACACTTCACTTTCTGCCCACAGATTCTACATATAAACATGTTCGGCTTCTCCGGTGTCTTGGCAAAAAACTGCCACACCGCCGAGTAGGTGATTTTACCACCAATGCTCCGCACTGACTGACTATTACCGCCGCTACCTCGGTGAGCCCCTGTGCCGCTACTTTCTTGGACATGCGAAGCGGGTGGTCTACCCCGTGGCCGTTTGGCCTCGACCTTTCACTGCTGCCACCCTGCTGACTCCCGGCCACACTACCGACTTGCTGGCTGTGCCGCTGCCTGATGCGCAAGCTTACACCTTCTACTCCTGATGATGATGATGATGACGATGAAGCCCTTGCTTCACCCGGCTCCCAAGTGCGATCGGCTACATCGTCATCGATTTGTGTTTGCCCGTCACTGCTCTCCTCCTCAATGGTCTCGGTATGCAGAGCCTGACCTCTCGCAACATAACCTCCCATGCCACTCTCCGCATCACTACTTGCCCGCCTACTGCAAGAAGCAGCGGACGTCTGCCCCATCTCTTCGCTGCCAAGTATCTGCTGACTGTCCTCAAATAGTTCATCCTCACTGTTAAGTTGCGCAGAACCCACACCACAAAATAGTTCTCTGGCTGAGGAAACTGAACAGGACAGAGGCGGGTTGAGGACAGGTGAGGGTCCCTTACCTGCTCCCGGGCCATGCCAACTAAGGGTTGTGTCTGACAAACCCACAGACTCTTGGCTGGGGTTGTCAGATGTCATCTGGGACGAAGTGGATGACCTAGTCAACCAATCAAGGACCGTTGGCTTGGTGATCAACACACGGCTGCTACATGACAACGGTAGCCCACAAACAAGAGGATAAATTAACCCTTGGGTATAAAATACCCTACAGAAATAAATAGATGGAATTCAGCCGTCTATGGGGCAGAAATACACACACCCTGGATTTTAGGGAGAATACCCCACAAACTAAAACAAACAAAATAATAAACGCTGGTTCAGGAACAGGTGTGTATATGACAAACACTTGTGAAAGTCTTTCACCCCTGCAGCTCAAAAAACGGGTTTGTTTTGCATAGAGTGCAATATAGTGCTGCAGCAGATAGATGGTTGTGACAGGAGACACACTGACAAGTGTGAGGATTTAAGATGGCGTCCGTATTTATAGGGCTGTGACGTCACAGAAGCCTGCCGGTCGCTGATTGGCTTCATCTCTGCACATGTCATTGTTCCTTTCTTCCTCCCAGAGTTCTCTGCCCCATGTCACACCATGTGCTTGCGGCCATTTTAGAAAAAAAGACGATTCGTTCCCGCGAAGTACCATAAACATCACCTTTTTGCAGAATTGAATTCCACTTTGTTAGAATCGATTCACCCATCTCTAATGTTCATTAATCCTCACCTTTTTTTTTCCTTGAGGCCTGTCCTATATAGGGTTTACCACACGGACATTTTAGCATGTAAATGACCTTTTCTGTATTACATGTAAAACATCCTTTCACTTTTATTTCATATCCCTTTGTTGGGTGATTGATCTTTTCCCCTTTAATATTACTGTGACAATTCTGACAAGATAAGCAAGGATATTTCCCAGTTTTTCTAGTCCTTAATAACTGCTGCTTATTAAAGGGATTGTCTCATCTCAAAGGTTCATAGGCTGCATGAATGAAATAAAGCTGCTTTCTCTGCCACTTCTGGGTTGAGCTGTAATGTAATTAGCATATACACTCCCTGCCTTCTCTGTTTATTATGTTTATCAGCTAAATTACCTTCTCCAAGGTCCTTTGAAGCTTCTCAGCTAATAAACAGTAGAGTAATTACTCTTTTGTCTGTAAGACCAGATAACAAACAAGCTGTCAGTGTCCAGAGCTCTGTGCTGCTGCTACCTGTGTGATGACTTCACTCCCTGCATCAGATAGAACACACAGCAGGGGGGAAAAGTGTACACAGGTCGGTCACTAGTGGAACCAGAGAGATCAAAGATAGGTGATAAAAAGCACATTGTAAGAGGATCCATAAAAAAAAAGATAGGACAATGCAATATATTTTGAAAACATCTTCCTTATTTAGAGTTCCCTACATTTTGAAAGCTATCTTTGTAAGCGATACAACCCTTTAAATCTCTCTTGAACTCATATTTCAGAACGAACAAACTGGCAGCCTACTGTTCTGCTGTCCTTTGTTCGGTAAATACATTTGATGGAATTTTGAAAAAACCTATCTACATCTAGGCTCCCCCTTTTGAGATTTCAGTGTTTTCAATTATGCATGTTAATCAGACCCGTGTGTTTGTCATACACAGAAACAAAATCAATCCTCTTCTGCCGTGGGGGGGGGGGGTCTTCATGAGTATCTTTTCTTACTTGTTCTCTGGGAATTTTTCCTACCTCCTCACCAATTTCATGTACCTCTTTTTTCATGAAGTCCCCTTCAAAACGAATATGTGAACATGATTTTTCATGCGTCTGTGACAGATAACAGATCATGAACTCAGTGAGTTCAATGAAAGTTTTATTCAATAACATACACCAATATTAAATTTAGTATATGGTTAAGCATCATTCAACTATACATTATTTGGATGTTTGACTGTATAGGTAAGTGAGGGTACAAATTGATAAATCCTTTGTATTCGAAACCAACAGACTGTAAATAAGCAATTTTAAACTGATAGCTTTCCATGCATGCTGTGTTCAAAAGGCAACCGAAGGGTCACGTTCCTTAGGGTGTGTACCACGGGAATTTTGGCGCGTCATTTCGAGTGTAGAAAATACGGAAATCCAAAGTTCTCATGGATAACAATGGATTACGCCTCCTCACCCCTCTCGTACAATATGATCGAGAATGTACGATTTGTGGAGATAATTTGACATAGTTCTAATTTATCTTGCGGCAAAATGCCCGCCGCAAGTAATTAATGTCTATGAAAGGCGCGGTGCTTCCGTCGCCTCCGATTCTCCTCATGGGAGTATGCACATATCAGCACTACTCCCCTGACAGACACCTTCAAAATTGCGGGTGTACTGTAGCGCCCCCAAAATTCGCCGTCAGATTATAAAAAGCCTTAGAGCCCGTCGTATTTGTACTACTGATGTAACTTATCATACAGAAATGGAAAAGTTAATAGGAAAACTGGTAAGACGGGGATGTAATGAAAATGTGTCCTATTCTAGAGAGAGTAGCTCATTCTACACAGAGTACGTCATTTCATCCGGAGTAGCGTATATGTCAGTGGGTTCATTTAGGATCTGTTCCAAGCGACATATTATGAAGGTCGGGGGTATTTCTATTGTTACTTGATGAGCTGTCCAATGATCTATTTATAACCAGATTAAAGTCCCCGCAGATTACCAGATGGTCTGTTGCTAGCTGTTTAGCTTTAAGAATTATTTTGCTAATAAAGGAGAATTGGTGAACATTAGAGGTATACAATGACAAAATGGTGTAGGAGATCGAGTTTAGTAGACACTTCACAAGAACAAAACGACCTTTGGTATCGATTTGTGACTGCGTAAGTTTAGTCGGTTTCTGTGGTTTAGTGTTAAGTTAGCGAAGTACAGCCCATACCGAGACCAGGTTTTGTCGGAGAGGAATCTAAATCTCCACCCTTGACCATGTCGGTCAATCTAATCCTACCATCTGGCTCAAGTCTTCAAGTGGCCGCCTTTGAGGACTCAGGTTCGGCAGGTAACTTGATCCATCCTGCTCTGGTTTCCAAATTCTATCTGCCTGTGATTCCTCTGGCCCAGCCTTTCTTCATCTCTTTGGTGAATGGGCATGTTCTCTCCTGTGCCATCCGACAATCGAGACGCAACGCTGCTCAGTTTGTACGATAGGGGTTCTGCTCCAGAACATATGTTTGAGTTTCCTCATATTTCCTTGCGCAACTATGTACACAATCTTCTCTGGACTCGTCCTGTTATAGTAGGTCACAGTCCCCAAACCTTGGTCTGGAATTCTGGTGAAGTAACATTCCTGAGCAACCCGGTGCCATTCCTCTTGCATCTCGCTTTCACGTCCTTCTCGTCTTGTGGATGCCTCGACTCTTAGGCCGGCTGCTCCTGCTCTCTCTGGACTACATGTGCATTATCCGGAATTTCCGGTTGTCTTTTGGAAGAAACAAGCTGAATCTCTACCACTGCACTGGCCCTATTATTGTCCAATCCAACTCCAGCCTGGCATCCCTTCTCGTGGTAGGGTGTATCCGCTGTCACGACCTGAAACTGAAGCCATGTTGGCATACATCCAGGAGAATTTGGCTAAGGGTTATCCACAATTGTCCTCCCCACAGGAGCGGGGGTTTTCTTTCTAAAGAAGGAGGGGCCTTTTGGCCTTGCATTAAAATCGGGTGGGGGACAAATCCCATCAAGAACCGTTATCCACTGCCCGCTAATTTCAGAATTGCTTGATACAATCAGGGGGGCCACAGTCTTCTCCAATCTCGACCTCTGGGGTGCCTACAATCTCATCAGTATCCTCCAGAGGGATTAATGAAAGACCGCTTTAACCCCCTGATTCCCATTTTAAAAACCGTTCATGCCCTTTGGTCTCTGTAACGCCTCGGTTGTGTTTAAAGAGTTTGTGAATGACATCTTTCAGGATCTTATATATAGCTGTTTTCTGGTTAACAGGGGAAAACCCCCTGGTCTATCCAAAGATCTCGAATCTCATTGGACCCAAGTTCTCCTGGTTCTCACCCCCCTCGTGAACCTCTCTCGCAAAACGGAGATGTGCTTATTAAAAGGGGTCCGTATGTTTTTCCTGGGGTCATATTTCTCCTGCGCAAGGTCTCCAGATGGACCCAGAAAAGTTTTCTGCGGTGCTTATTGGCTACGTCCCATCGGCCTCCAAGGCAGTTCAATGGATCATTGGCTTTTTTACTTACCATTGACAATTTATTCCACATTTCTCCACTCTTGTTACTCCTATCGTCTCTCTCATTAAGAACAACAATCCTCGTCTTTGGACCTTCGAAGCTGAAGAGACTTTTACCTGGCTTAAAGCCACCTTCACCTCCACTCTGGTGCTCCACCGCCCGGACACTGAGAAACCAGGAAATGCCCACTGACCAGGAACCAAAACATTTAAAAAGTTTATGGAGTCCCCTTTAAGCAGAACATTTTACCATCGGTGGCCGCCCGTACCACCCACAGACTAATGGCCTGTGCAAATGGTTAAATAGCACTCTAAAGCAGATGCTTAAGATGCTGGTCGACTCCCATGGACGTGACACCTCCTATACCTGCTATTCACTTAAATGGAGGTTCCACAGGCCTCAACAGAGTTCTCCCCCCCCAACTCCTGTTGGGATGTGTCGGGATTTGACTCTTTTGAAGGACCCGGAGGGAGACTTAGCCAACCTTGAGTTGTCGTTCATCAAATATGTTGTGCACTTCCATGACAAAGTGTAGGCCTTGATTCTGCTGGTGCAGGCCCCTGCTGCCAAATCATGGTAAAACCAAGAAGCTTTTGAGGGCCCCCCGAAGGGTCAGAAGGTGGGGGTGCTGGTCCCTCTACCACAGGACAAGCTTTAGGCAGCCTGGGAAGGGCCGAACCTCATACACCAGTAACTCAACACCGTGACATACATGGTCACCCTGGACCACGACTGGGGAAGGTGGAAGGCCTTCCACATAAACATGATGAAAGCGCATCATGAGCAGGAGCATGTGCAACCTACCATAGGAAGGAGTGGCGGAGACCCCTGCTTGCCCCTGTCAGGGTGGGTGGATCCACAGAAGATGTGGGGGTTTGAAAACAGCTACTGGAGGACCAACCGTTCCAGCCATGGGCAACTTTCCACTAGTGTTGAGCAATTTAATTAAAAAAAGATGAAATCGAGTTGATTTTTACAGTTTTTTCGATCATGATCCGATCCAATTTTTTCCTTAAAATCGGGTAAACAATCCCGATCGAGACTTGAGATTGCGCCATTTTCGCTGCTTCCTGAACTTTTGTCGGCCAGCCAATCAGTGCAGAGCACAGAGGGGGGTCAAAAACGTGAGGGTGTAGGGATGTCATTGGCTGCTAAAATCACATGACCCTGTTTCATATATGTCACTGTATTTCCTGGGGAACGCCATTTCAATTATAGTCTGTGAACTGAACACACTGCTCTCTCTGCTCTGCTTGTTTCAAAGCTGGCAGACACACCATTTTCCAGCAATTTTACAAAGGAAAAGCTGCTAGATAGATAAGTTAGGGTTGGGGTACAGCAAGATTAGGGAAACCTAGACAGTAGTAGTTAAGGATTTTGAAATTGCTGCTGACTGCATCTTTACCATCTTTATTTTGATTGCCCAAAGCATTATTGATCCAGTTTAGGGTGGACAGCCGGTGTACAAGACACCATTCTTCCATAGGACCACATTTCATAGATATTCCATAGAAATTTTTTTTATTTCTAATCCTAGCTGGTTGTTGCAAACTATAAGAATTCAAGAACACTGTTGATTTGGTTTCACGGTTCTTCCATAAGACCGTATTTCATAGATATTCTGTAGAAAAAATTCTATTTCTAATCCTAGCTGGTTGTTGCAAAGCATAAGCATTCAAGAACACTGTTGATTCGGTGTCAGGTTTCTTCCATAAGACCACATTTCATAGATGTTCCATAGAAAAAATTCTATTTCAAATCGTAGTTGATTGTTGCAAAGTATAAGCATTCAAGAACACTGTTGATTTGGTGCCAGGGTTCTTCCATAAGATCACATTTAATATATATTCCGTGGACAAAGCTCTATTTCTAATCCTAGCTGGTTGTTGCAAAGTATAAGCATTCAAGAAAACTGTTGATTTGGTGTCAGGTTTGTTCCATAAGACCACATTTCATAGATATTCCATAGTATAAATTCTGTTTCTAATCCTATTAGCCAGTTGGAAATTATAGGGATTTAAGAACACTTGTGATTTGCTGTCTTTGGAGTACAGTTCTTCAATAAGAGACTGTGTCCTTGGTTGGTAAGCGAGCAAGAAGGGGCGCAGGACGTGGAGCTAGAGGTACAAGACAAGAAGCTCCTTCCAGTGCTCCAGACAACACACAAGCCAGCACATCGTCAGTTGCAGAACCGTCAGGCCTGTCATTGCTTGGTCGGTTCCCTGTAAATCTCAGTACTGAAGAGCGACTCAAATCTGTTCTTCAGTGGTTAACACAACCTGCATTGAGTGGTTTTACCTCCTTGTCCTCTCAGTCACGGCCAAAATGTTGTTGTCATCATCATCAGTCCAACCTGAAGCAAACACAGCCCAAATGTCAACCAATGTACAGAACGCTTCATATAATCCATATTCTGAAGACCTTTTTGATGACACAATGCGGTTTTGATCAGAAGGGATTTCAAAAGGTCAAGAGGCCAAAGAGGATGATTTTGTCTGCCCTGACGCCCAATCGCTGATGCCCTCAGAGGAGGAGAGGGAAGCTGGTCAGTCAGCAGAAATCCTGAGCGGTCAGCAATGCCTCGCAGTACCTGTGCCTTCTAGCCCTCAGGATGTAGACTGTCAGGACGAGGAAGTCACCTGTGATGATGATGTTGATGATGATATTGCGGATCCAACATGGTCTTTTCAGCAGCAGTTGCTTGCGAGCGCCTCATCAGTGGAGGAGGAGGATGATGGGGTAGTGTCGGTGCGGGTCTGGCCTCAGAAAGGGAGAGGGTGGACGTACAAGTCTGCTGACATTAATCCGCAAGCCATGGTCAGTGGATTTCAGTGGGAACACCGCTACTAGGTTTTCACCATCGATGACGTCCAGGATCTGTAAAGCCTGGGCCTTTTTCCATCAAGCCTCAGTTTCGCCAACAGACGTCATATGCAGGATTTGCCATCAACGCGTCAGTAGAGGAAAGAATCTAAAGAGTTTGACCACCACGAACATGAACAGGCACATGCTCACTTGGAGAAAAAAGACCACACAGGTCCTGGGCTTCCAAACACTGTGACATTCTCTGTCTCCTCCACCTCCACCACTTCCAAGACCAAGAGGTCCTCTGCTGCCGATGTGCCAGAGCAACATGTACAAGCACCAACCCCAGTGCCAGACACTGTTGGCTGATTCCCACCGCCACCACCAGAGACACAGCCTACCCTTTCTCCTTCCACCAGTTTGACCTGCACGCCGTGCAGCGGCCAGTCCGGCAGCCAGCTTTCTGTGTAATAGGTGTGGGAGCAGAAGAAATGCTTTCACCCCAACCATCCCAAAGCCAAAAGCCTGAATGTCGGCATTGTCAGGCTGTTGGCCTTGGAAATGTTGCCTTTCCGCCTGGTGGACACAGATGGGTTCCACCACGGCAGGCTCCCAATATCAGATGCCGAGCAGATGCCAGAAAAGCCGTCTCTGCCCTGGTCAGCCAAGTTGCAGAAAAGATCTCCAGTGCGTTGGCTGCATCTGTTTCCACCAAAGTCCATCTCACTACACATGGACTAGTAAGCATGGTCAAGGGTGTTGCATCTCACTCACTGCTCACTGGGTGAGTTGGGTGGATAACAGTGTCTCTGGGGATGATGGTGGGTCTCGGTGGACACTCTTCCACACTGCTGGGATGGTGCAGAGTCCAGATCCTCAACCTTGACGGGTAGCATCACATGCCAAGAGAAACCAGGCTGTTCTGTAATTAATCTGTCTTGGAGACCAACAACACACAGGTCAAGAGCTGTGGACGGCTCTGCACACTCAGACCGACCAGTGGCTGGGTGCTAAAAACCTGGTGCCAGGCAAGGTTTTGTGCGACAATAGGAAAAATCAACTTGCTGCCCTTAAGATCGGTAGACGTATGCACATCCCTTGCCTGGCACACGTCATGAACCTGGTTGTGCAGAAATTTCTCAAGCGCTATCCGAGTTTTGACTGTCTGCTGAGGAAGGCTTGAGGTCTTAGCTCACACTTCCGGCATTCGCACCCTGCTTCGGCCCGACTGACAGCGCTGCAGCGTCATCTGGCCTCCCCATCAACCATCTCATCGTTGACGTGGCAAGACACTGGAATTCCACCCTCCACATGCTCCATCAATTGTGGCAGCACACACAGAGACCGCCGCCAGCTTTGCAGGTTGGGTGTTTTTTATTTTTTCTCTCTGAATAATGGAGGTCGGTGACCCAGTGAGAGGCCTGATTGGCTCGATTGAGAGGTAAAGATAGGATAGGACTGCCCGATTTGAGACCACGTTGAAAGTCGTGGGCAGCTTAAACATGTTCTGATCAAGATATGTGAACCGAGAGTCTCAAAGTTTTTTCATGTATGATAGATAGCATAAATGCTTCTTTAGGGATTTCGACGTAGTGTATTGCCCTTTTTGCAGAAATGTGCCGCTGGCGGCGGTCTGTGTGTGTACATGTATAATTACATGTGTGCCGCAGCCTGCCAGTGGCACCCAGGTTTGCATACGTTTTTCAGAGATGTTTTTGTGTGCAGAAACATACGTTATACTTGGTGTACATTGATTTTAACCTATATGGAAGGAAGGGGTGCTTCCATTTTGGGTTTCTGTCCCCGCCCACTCTCACAGGCTGTCATAAGAAGGGCAGCTTTGCAGGTTGGGTGTTTTTTATTTTTTCTCTCTGAATAATGGAGGTCGGTGACCCAGTGAGAGGCCTGATTGGCTCGATTGAGAGGTAAAGATAGGATAGGACTGCCCGATTTGGCCCACGTTGAAAGTCGTGGGCAGCTTAAACATGTTCTGATCAAGATATGTGAACCGAGAGTCTCAAAGTTTTTTCATGTATGATAGATAGCATAAATGCTTCTTTAGGGATTTCGACGTAGTGTATTGCCCTTTTTGCAGAAATGTGCCGCTGGCGGCGGTCTGTGTGTGTACATGTATAATTACATATGTGCCGCAGCCCTGCCAGTGGCACCCAGGTTTGCATACGTTTTTTCAGAGATGTTTTTGTGTGCAGAAACATACGTTATACTTGGTGTACATTGATTTTAACCTATATGGAAAGAAGGGGTGCTTCCATTTTGGGTTTCTGTCCCGCCCACTCTCACAGGCTGTCATAAGAGGGCAGCTTTGCAGGTTGGGTGTTTTTTATTTTTTTCTCTCTGAATAATGGAGGTCGGTGACCCAGTGAGAGGCCTGATTGGCTCGATTGAGAGGTAAAGATAGGATAGGACTGCCCGATTTGAGCCACGTTGAAAGTCGTGGGCAGCTTAAACATGTTCTGATCAAGATATTGTGAACCGAGAGTCTCAAAGTTTTTTCATGTATGATAGATAGCATAAATGCTTCTTTAGGGATTTCGACGTAGTGTATTGCCCTTTTTGCAGAAATGTGCCGCTGGCGGCGGTCTGTGTGTGTACATGTATAATTACATATGTGCCGCACCTGCCAGTGGCACCCAGGTTTGCATACGTTTTTTCAGAGATGTTTTTGTGTGCGAAACATACGTTATACTTGGTGTACATTGATTTTAACCTATATGGAAAGGAAGGGGTGCTTCCATTTTGGGTTTCTGTCCCCGCCCACTCTACAGGCTGCATAAGAAGGGCAGCTTTGCAGGTTGGGTGTTTTTTATTTTTTCTCTCTGAATAATGGAGGTCGGTGACCCAGTGAGAGGCCTGATTGGCTCGATTGAGAGGTAAAGATAGGATTAGGCTGCCGATTTGAGACCACGTTGAAAGTCGTGGGCAGCTTAAAACATGTTCTGATCAAGATATGTGAACCGAGAGTCTCAAAGTTTTTCATGTATGATAGATAGCATAAATGCTTCTTTAGGGATTTCGACGTAGTGTATTGCCCTTTTTGCAGAAATGTGCCGCTGGCGGCGTTCTGTGTGTGTACATGTATAATTACATGTGTGCGCAGCCTGCCAGTGGCACCCAGGTTTGCATACGTTTTTTCAGAGATGTTTTTGTGTGCAGAAACATACGTTATACTTGGTGTACATTGATTTTAACCTATATGGAAAGGAAGGGGTGCTTCCATTTTGGGTTTCTGTCCCCGCCACTCTCACAGGCTGTCATAAGAAGGGCAGCTTTGCAGGTTGGGTGTTTTTTATTTTTTCTCTCTGAATAATGGAGGTCGGTGACCAGTGAGAGGCCTGATTGGCTCGATTGAGAGGTAAAGATAGGATAGGACTGCCCGATTTGAGACCACGTAGAAAGTCCGTGGGCAGCTTAAACATGTTCTGATCAAGATATGTGAACGAGAGTCTCAAGTTTTTTCATGTATGATAGATAGCATAAATGCTTCTTTAGGGATTTCGACGTAGTGTATTGCCCTTTTTGCAGAAATGTGCCGCTGGCGGCGGTCTGTGTGTGTACATGTATAATTACATGTGTGCCGCAGCCCTGTCAGTGGCACCCAGGTTTGCATACGTTTTTTCAGAGATGTTTTTGTGTGCAGAAACATACGTTATACAAGGTGTACATAGAATATAACCAATAAGGAAAGGAAGGGCTGCTACCATTTTGGGTAACTGTCACCGCCCACTCTCACAGGCTGTCATAAGAAGGGCAGCTTTGCAGGTTGGGTGTTTTTTTATTTTTTCTCTCTGAATAATGGAGGTCGGTGACCCAGTGAGAGGCCTGATTGGCTCGATTGAGAGGTAAAGATAGGATAGGACTGCCCGATTTGAGACCACGTTGAAAGTCGTGGGCAGCTTAAACATGTTCTGATCAAGATATGTGAACCGAGAGTCTCAAAGTTTTTTCATGTATGATAGATAGCATAAATGCTTCTTTAGGGATTTCGACGAGGTGAAGGATTTCTGCACCATCCTTCACAGTTTTGAAGACGCCACCAAAATGTCAGGACAATGCCCTTGTCAGCGTGACCATTGTGGTCATATTTTTACTGGAACAAGTGTTAGACACTCTGTGGCAGCAGGTCCCAGCAGTGATGGAGGAGGAGGCGGACACAGATGCCGACACAGAGCCTTACTCGCTGGAGGATGTAGAAGGCCCGACTGTTTCCAAAATTTATAGGTCTTCTCTACGAGGTGGTTCGAGGTCCAGGGCTGGTGCAGGACGGCACTTCACAGAGTACAGCGCATGATGCTAGCCAGGGCTCTGGTGACGCTCAGGATAAGGAAGTGTAGGAAGATAAGGAGGCAGGGTGGACACCGATGGTACCAATTTCCTTCAGTGGTAAGAGGTTGGCAGAGATTTAAGGAAGAGTAAGATCTGTTTAGTGCACCTCGACTGGGTGGCCACCCTCTTGATCTACGTTACAAATCAAAAGTGAGCACTTTCCTTCCTCCCACACAAATTGTCAGTAGAATGCAGGAATTTAAGACAGTGCTCATTGACCAACTTGAGGTGAACCTCTGCATTGTTCATATATCTCATATCAAATCACTGTGCGATAGCACCCTATTTTATTTCTGTAGAGGGTGGCCCTTTGTTCTGTGGTGAACTTCTGCATCATACACAGCTAAATTCATCTCTCATAAGAAATCACTGTTCTATAGAGTTTATTCTATTAGTACTCCTGGTTGTCATAAAAACCCACATTTATTAGGTCTTCCTATTTCTACCCTGCATTGTTACAAAAGACTGCATGTCTTAGGCAATCCGTACAAAAATATTCTATTTGTACTCCTGGTTGTCAGTTGTTGGAAAATACCACATTTATTCCATATTCCATAGAAAAAATTTCTATTTGTATCTGTGATTGTCAGTTGTCCGAAAAGACCGCTGTTCTTAGATAATTCGTAGAAAAATATAATTTTTTTTACTCCTGGTTGTCAGTTGTGGGAAAAGACCACATTTATTAGGTATTCCGTAGAAAAAAATTATATTTCTACTCCTGGTTGTCAGTTGTCAGAAAAGACCGCAGTTCTTAGATAACCTGTAGAAAAAAGTCAATTGCTAGTCCTACTTTGCAGTTGTAAATCTCAGGGACTGAAGGAAGAACACTGTTGATTTAGTGTTACGGTTCTTCCACAAATCCGCATTTCACAGATATTCGATAGAAACAATTTTATTTCTAATAATAGTTGGCTGTTGGAAATTAGAGGGATTTAAGAAGACCTGTGATTTGCTGTCTTTGCAGTACAGTTTTTCAATAAGAGAGTGAAAAATCTTCTAATATGTATCTTTCTGAACATGGAGCGAACTACAGGTGGTAAGCGAGCAAAGAAGGGGGTAGGACTTGGAGCTAGAGGTACGAGACAAGGCGCTCGGTCCAGTGCTGGCGACAACACGCAAGCGAGCACATCGTCAGTTGCAGGACAGTCAGGCCTGTCATCGCTCGGTCGGTTACCTGTGAATGTCAGTAATGAAGAGCATCGCCAATCTGTTCTTCAGTGGTTAATGCAACCTGCACCCAGCAGTCTTACCTCCTCGTCCTCCCAGTCACGACCACAAATGTCGTCATCATCATCATCATCAGCATCCGTCCAACCTGAAGCAAAGGCATCCCAAATTTCAACCTATGTACTGACCACTGGGGATAATCCATATTCTGAAGAGCTCTTTGATGACACAATGTGGTTGGGGTGAGAAGGCATTTCAAAAGATCAAGAGGCCAAAGAGGATGATTTTGTCTGCTCTGACGCCCAATCGCTGATGCCGTCAGAGGAGAAGGAAGTGGTCAGTCGGCACAAATCCCGAGCGGTCGACCAACGCATTTCAGTGCCTGTGGCTTCTAGCCCACAGCTTCAGGATGTAGACTGTCAGGACGAGGAAATCACCTGTGGTGATGATGATGATGTTGATAATGACATTGCAGATCCAACGTGGTCTTTTCAGCAGCAGTTGCTTGCGAGCGCCTCATCAGTGGACGAGGAGGAAGATGCATGGGGTAGTGTCGGTACGGGTCCGGCCTTAGAAAGGGAGAGGGCGGTTGCACAAGTCCGCTGAGATTAGTCCACCAGCCATGATCAGTGGTGGCAGCGGAAACACCACTACCAGATTATCGCCGTCGAAAAGGTCCAGGACCTATGAAGCCTGGGCCTTTTTCGGTCAAGCCTCAGATTCACCGAGAGATGTCATATGCCGGATTTGCCGTCAACGCATTAGTAGAGGGAAGAAACTAAAGTGTTTAACCACCATGAACAGCTTGAATTGAAATGGAGGACTCACAGGTCCTGGGCTTCCAACCACTGTGACACCCTCTGTCTCCTCCTCCTCCGCCACTTCCAAGACCAAGCGTTCCTCTGCTGCCCATATCCCATTGTGGAATAAACAAGGATCAGCCCCAGTGCCACACACCATTGCCCAATTACTACCACCACCCCCACCACCACCAGAGACACAGCCTACCCCTTCTCCTCCCACCTGTTTGACCTGCACGCTGTACAGCGGCCTGTCTAGCAGCCAACCTTCTGTGTCCCTTGTGTGGGAGCAGAAGAGACGCTTTAACCCCAACCATCCCAAAGCCAAAAGCCTGAATGTCGGCATTCCCAGGCTTTTGGCTTTGGAAATGTTGCCTTTCTGACTTGTGGACACAGATGGGTTCCGTCATGTCATGGCCCCTGTCTGCCCCCAATACCAGATGCCGAGCAGGAATTTCTTTTCCCGAAATGCCATCCCTGCCCTGGCCAGCCACATGTCAGCTAAAATCTGCAGCGCGTTGGCTACATCTGTGTCCAGCAAAGTCCATCTGACCACCGATACATGGACTAGTAAGCACGGTCAAGGCCGCTACATCTCTCTGACAGACCACTGGGTGAGTTGGGTGGATGTCTCTGGTGATGACAGTGGCTTTCAGGCTCAGTGCACACTTTTCAAAACCGCAGGGATGGTGCAGGTTTCTGATACCCAAGCTCCACGGGTAGCATCACGTGCCAAGAGAAACCAGGCCATGTTGAAATTAATGTGTCTTGGAGACCGTCAACACACAGGTCAAGAGCTGTGGATGGCTCTGCGCAATGAGACCGAGCAGTGGCTGGGTGATAAGAGCCTGGTGACAGGCAAGGTGGTGTGCGACTACGGGAGAAATCTCCTTGCTGATCTTAATATTGGTAGGCTGGAGCACATCCCTTGCCTGGCACATGTCATGAACCTTGTCGTCCAGAAGGTTCTCAAGCGCTACCCGGGTCTGGACTGCGTGCTGGGGAAGGCTCGAGGTCTGAGCTCACACCTCCCTGCTTCATTCCGGCTGGCTGCGTTACAGCGTCAGCTTGTCCTCCCCGTCAACTGTCTCATTGTTGACGTGACAACACGCTGGAATTCCACCCTCTACATACTCCAGCGATTGTGGCAGCAGCCTAATGCCGTTATGCAGTATGAAGTGGCGCATGGCCTGACAAGCAGTGGTGCGGACCTCGGGATGTTAAGCCACCGAGAGTGGAGGCAGGTGAAAGAGCTCTGTACCATCCTTCCGAGTTTTGAAGAAGCCACCAAAATGTTCAGTGAGGACAATGCCCTTGTCAGCATGACCATTGTGGTGATATTAGTTCTGGAACAATCGTCAGACACTCTGAAACAGTAGGTCCCAGCAGTGACAGAGGAGGAGGCGGACACAGATGCGGACACAGAGCCTTACTCGCCGTCAGATCAAGAAGGCCCGACGGTTTCCCAACTTTATAGGTCTTCGTTAGGCGGTGGTTTGGGGTCCATGGCTGGTGCAGGGCGGTGCTTCAGTTCTCAGGGTACAACGTATGAGGCTAGCCAGGGCTGTGTTGATGCTGAGGATGAGAAAGCGGAGGAGGAGGAGGAGGTATGGCTGGACACCGACGGTACCGATGTCCCTGCTTTGGAAAGAGGTTGGCACGGATTTGAGGCGGAGGAGGAAGATGAGGAAGATCTGTTTAGTGCTCCTCGACCATGAGGCTTGGGACATCCTGGCTGCTTCTCTCACATGAGTGCTTGGATGCTTCATTTCCTCCAACATGATCCATGCATCAAGGCCATCAAAATGAACAGCAGTCACTGGGTGGCCACAACGTTACAAAGCGAAAGTGAGAACTTTCCTTCCATCCACACAAATTGACAGTAGAATGCAGGAATTGAAGACCGTGCTCATTGATCAACTCGAGACATCTGTTGCGTCTGCTTCACGTTCTAATGTCACGGTGTAACAACGTCAGCAACGTGACATTTGTAGAGTGGCAAGTAGCCGTAAAGGCAGCAGGCATTGTGGCAGAAGTCAAATGGGTGACCTCTGGCAATCCTTATTTAACACCTCACCAATGCCTGTAATGCAGGGCACATATACAACACACTTAAGCGACAACCTTAAGATTATGTTCCACTACTATCTGCAGCTAAACGCCGATGTTTTTGGACATGTTCCGGACCCAGTCGACTTCTAGGTATCCAAAGTGGATGAAAGCCCCGAGCTTGCTCGGCACGCCATAGAAGTGTTACCCTGCCCAGCAGCCAGCGTCATCTTGGAGCGGACCTTCAGCACTGCTGGAGGAGTGATAACAGACAAACGTATCTGGCTTTCCACTGAGAATGTTGGTAGTTTGACTTCTATCAAGATGAATCAGGCATGTATCTCTGATGATGTTGTTGCCCCAGTTGCTGAGGTCACCGATTAGTAGCCAGTCTACTTCACATTCCTCTTGAAAAAGAAATGGTCCTCTTGAAAAAAATTTTTTTAAATGCTAATTTCTTACTGCAAATTGTATTCAGAGTGTCCAAAAGGTCATTTTGCTGGTTTGGCGGTTCGGAGACTGTAAAAGACACCAATTGTACAAGTTTTGTTGAAAAAAAGCCTTATTCCAATTACTCATTTCTTCATGAAAATTTTAAGCAGTGTCAATGATATTGGTGTCAGGGTGCTGTAAAAAAACAGCTATAATCCAGGTCCTATTATAAAAAATGTTTAAAAAAAAAACTCTTTAATTCTTGCTAATTTTATTGAGTGTCGAAAAGGTCATTTTTGCTGCTTTTGGGGTCATTCAGCTGGAAAAGACCGCGATATTCAAGGTTCTATTCAAATAAATCTTGTTTCAAATACTCATTTCTTCCTACTATTTAGATACTCTGTGTCCATAAGGGCATTTCTGCTTGTTTTGAGGTCAGGCTACTGTGAAAGGGATGTCAGGGGTGCAAATAAGGCAGTACTCCGGTCAGTGGCCCTCTGCCTCTCTCAACATACATGCGCATGTATAAGAAGGTCGACATTAAGCACATTAAGGGTATGGGCACCATAGAAAAAGGCATGCCACCTAAATGCTATCATGGCAATACTGCCAGGATCTACAATGTTAAACAGCAATGTTAAACAGCAAGGGTAAAACCCTTGCCACAAGAATCAATGGTCGTGTGGAGCACATTCGCCACTCCAAGAGCAGAGAGAGTTTCCTCCAGCGAGTCCAGGAAAATGAGAGGAAGAAAAAGGAAGCCAAGGAAAAGGACACCTGGGTGGAACTGCAGCGTCAACCAATGTTTCCAAGTGAAGCTCACTTCGAACCTGAACTCCTTGAGCCCATTCACGACGAGTTCATTTGACAATATCCATTGCAAAATATTCCATTGTTGCTTACGCATAGGGATGTAATGGTGCTACCTAAGGCTTTTTCGGATTTCATATGGAGGGGCATGCGCTCTCGTATAGGCCAAAATTTCTCAAGCGTTACCCAGCTCACACTTCCGGAATTCGCACACTGCTTCGGCCCGACTGTCAGATTTGCTGCGTCATCTGGACCTCCCCGTCAACCGTCTTCATTTGTTCGTGATAATTTTATTGGGAGTGTCCATAAGGGCATATTGTCTGGTATTAGGGTCATGCTGCTCTAAAAGACAGCAATGGACAATGTCCTATTCAGAAAACTCGTATTTGAAATAATCATTTCTTCCGGCAATTTTTATTCTGATGGTCAGTTAGGGCATTTTGGCTGGTTTGGTTGTCAGGTGACTGTAAAAGACACCAATAGTAAAGGTCATATTGAAAAAAAGCTTAATTCACATACTCTTTTAATCTTGCCAATTTTATTGAGTCTCCTAAAGGTTTGTTTTTTTTGCTGCTGTTGTGGTCTTGCTGCTGTAAAAGAAAGCGATACTCAATATCCTATCCAGAAAACTCTTGTTTGAAATAATGATTTCTTCCAGGGAATTTTATTCTAATGGTCAGTAAGGGCATTTTTGCTGGTTTGGTGGTCAGGTCACTGTAAAAGACACCAATAGTAAAGGTTGTATTGAAAAAAAGCTTATTTCATATACTGATATCAAATTTCACATGCCTCAATGTAATCAAATTGAACAGCGGTTACTGGGTGGCCACACTCCTTGATCCATGTTCCAAATCAAAAGTCAGCAATCTCCTTCAACCCACTTAATTTGACAATATAAGGCAGGAATTTAAGACAGGGCTCATTGACCAACTGGAGACATCTATTGCATCTTCTTCACATTCTAATGTCACGGTGGAACAATGTCAGCAATGTGCCAGCAGTAGAATGGCAAGTAGCTGTAGCAGCAGCAGCAGCATTGGAAAAAATCTTGTTTGAAATAGTCAATTTCTTAGTGCAAATTTTTATTCTGAGGGTCCATAAGGGCATCTGTGTGGGTTTTGTGGTCATGCTGCGGTAAAGGACAGGGATAGTCAATGTCCTGTTCACTAAAATAGTGGTTCAAATACTTTTTTCTTCCGGCACTTTTTATTCTGAGGGTTATAAGGAAGTGTCTGCGGGTTTTGGGGTCATGCTGCGGTAAAGGACAGGGATAGTCAATATCCTGTTCACTAAAATAGTGGTTCAAATAATACTGCCTTCTGGCACTTTTATTCTGGGGGTCCATAAGGGCATCTGTGATGAATTTGGGGTTAAGCTGTGGTAAAAGACAGGGATAGTCAATGTCCAGTTCACTAAAATAGTGGTTCAAATACTTTCTTCCAGCACATTTTATTCTGAGGGTCCATAAGGGCATCTGTGTGGGGTCATGCCGCTGTAAAAGAAACCAATTGTAAAGGTCTGGTTAAAAAAAAGCTTATTTCACATGCTTTAAGGCCATCAAAATGAACAGCAATTACTGGGTGGGTTTTCTAAAATGGCTACGAGCACATGGCATGACATGGGGCAAAGAACTCTGGAAGAAGGAATGTAACACCCTCAATGATATGTGCAGACATGAAGCCAATCAGCAACCAGCAGGCTTCTGTGACGTCACAGCCCTATAAATACGGACGCCATGTTAAATTCTCACAATATAGTGCAGCAGCAGATAGATGCTTATGACAGGAGACACAGTGGTGTCTCCTGTCATAAGCATCTATCTGCTGCTGCTGCACTATATTGCACTCTTTATAAAACAAACTCATTTTTTCAGTGACTGGGGTGAAAGACCTTCAGAAGTGTGTGTTCTTTACACACTTGTTACTCAAAGGGTGTGTGTATTTTTACCCCATATACGCCTGAATTCCATCTGGTTTTTCTGCAGGGTATTTTATACCCAAGGGTAAATTTAGCCTCTTGATTGTGGGGTAATTTGGAGAGTGTGTATTTATCATATACAGAAATCTTCATTAAACAGAGTCTGTAAATTTTTGCTCAAACAATATGTCAGACAGAGAGGTGGCAGGCTCTTTACATGCGAGTGGCATGGCAAAACGTTCCTGGCGCAGGCACAGGTCGCAGCACAGTAAGGGGACGTCGCAGCAGGGATGACTCGGTGAGGCCAGAACTTCTGGTGTCATGTAGCGGCCATGTGTTGACCAGCAACCCAAGGGTTCTTGATTGGTTGACTAGGTCATCCACCCCTCCTAATGACACCTGACACCCCCAGCCAAAAGTCGGTGGGAACGTCAGACACAACCCTTAGTTGGCATGACCCGGGAACAGCTCAGCGGCTCTCACCTGTCCACAACCCGCCTCTGTCCCGTTCAGTTCCCTCAGCCAGAGATCTACTATGTGGTCTGGGCTCAGCGCCACTATACAGCGAACTCTTTGAGGACAGTCAGCAGCTACTTGGCAGCGAAGAGGTGGGGCAGACATCCACTGCTTCTTGCAGTAAGTGGGAAAGTAGTGATGTGGAGAGTGGCATGGGAGGTTATGTTGTGAGAGGTCAGGCTCTGCAGACCGAGATCGTTGAGGAGGACAGCAGTGACAGGCAAACACAAATTGATGACGATGTAGCCGATCGCACTTGGGAGCCGGGTGGAGCAAGAGCTTCATCATCATCGTCGGGAGAAGAGAGTGTCAGCGTGTGGGTCAGGCAGCGGCGCAGCCAGCAAGTCGGTAGTGTGGCCATGAGTCAGCAGGGTGGCAGAGTGTGAGGTCGTGACCAAACGCCCCACGGGTGACACCGCTTCGAAATGTCAAGAAAGTAGCAGCGCAGAGGCTCACCGAGGCAGCGGGGGTTAGTGGGAGGTTGGGTAAAATCACCTACTCGGCGATTTTGGCAGTTTTTTGCTAAGACACCGGAGGAGCAGAACATGTGTAAATGTAGAATCTGTGGGCAGAAAGTGAAGCGTGGCCAGGGAGCTAACGTTGGCATCACGGCCCTGCGTCAGCACATGCATCGTCACCATCCAGTGGCCTGATAGAAATGTTTCTCAGATGTGGTGGTCCATTCCTCTGCAGCAACAGCAGCAACCCAGTGGCATGCATCCCAAATTTCAGCAGTAAGGCACACCACCTCTGCAGAAGGGAGCTGTTTTGTCTTTCCCATATCTAACGGTACAGATCTCTCACACCATGCGCCAGCACTCCTTCAACGAGGGGGTGGAGAGTCCAAGCATAATATCTTTTTTGAAAAAGGCAGTACCAGCCTGCACAAATATTTAGAAAGAAGGGGGCAGTCCTTGACTATTGGGTGTCTTAAAAAGTTCACAGAGGCAGATGTGTGGATGTAACTAGGTCAGGGACAGTACATGTCCTTTTTTCCCACTGGGTAAATGTGCTTCCTGCCCAGCACCCAGCAACTTGGACAGGAGACCGCTTTCTCCTCCACGTTGTAAAACTGCTGATTCTGCGGCAATGTCCACCTCCTCTTCCACCACCACCTCAGCCTCCACAAGTCTAAGTGCTGCTCCATCATACCACATGTGCAGCGCACAGTGGTTTCCCTCAGTTCTACACCTGGTTTGCCTGGGCAAACAAAGTCACACAGGGGAGGAACTGCTCCGCGTCATGCAGCAAGAAATCGACGTGTGGCTTTCTCTGTGACAACTGCAAATCGGAACCATGGTGAAGGACAATGGGACGAACATGGTGTCCACGCTGCACCGAGGAGGGTTGAGCCATGCGCCCTGCATGGTGAACGAGTTCAATCTGGTTGCCAAAAGGTTCCTGAAGTCTTCAACCCCCAAGCACACCCTCCTTTAGTTGCAGCGGCAGAACGGCCTCCCCCAACAAAGGCTGATATGCGATGTTTCCACCCGTTGGAATTCCAGCCTCCATATGTTAGACCGACTGTATGAAAAGAGAAAGGCCATTAACGTGTTCAATCTGGTTGTCAAAAGGTTCCTGAAGTCTTCAACCCTCAAGCACACCCTCCTTTAGTTGCAGGGCAAGAACGCTCCCCCAACAAAGGCGTATGCGATTTTCCACCCGTTGGAATTCCACCCCATATTTTAGACCAAACTGTATGAAAAAAAAAAGGCCATTAACATTTTTTGATGTCCAAAGTGGACGGGAAATCCCTTGTGTAATTTTTTTGATGTCACCCGGGGCAGCCTGAAAATGAAACCTGTTTTTGCCCCAGGCCCTTTGAGGAGGCCACGTTTTTGTGAGTCGCCAGAACTTCGGATGAATAACTCATCCACGCTTCATATCCTGGAACAGTGCTAAAAAATCTGTCTGGTCAGGGGGCTGGAGACGTGGCAACTACATCTCACGGCCACATGAGTCCCGTGGGGGCCTGAAAATGGAGGAGGGGAAGGACATTGGAGAACAAGCAGTGTCTGGTGAAATTAGTGGTTTTTCTACTCAAGTGGGCAGGAGAGGAGGAAGCAAGGAGCAGCCAGAGGAGGTAGAGGGAGAGAGGAAGAAAGAGAACACCGAACCGGTGGCAGTATACAGTGGAGATGGAGGCAAGGGGGTACCTCAGAGTCACTTGGCAGATGGCCCCTGCATGCTGATTTGCCTGGCTAGTGACAGCTAAAAGTCACCATCGGCCCGAGGGAGGGCCTCTGGCTCTCCACCTCTTAGAACCTCGCTACGGTCAAAAATGGGAGCCTTTTTCCACCCGCCTAAGAGGGAGGGAAAAATCCTTACTATAGAGAAATCCTATGTAGTCAGTTCCGCTGCCTATCGCCACCATCTTCCATCCTCTGACAGGTCTGACAGGGGGGTTTCCTCGCTCAGTACCACTGCCAAGCTGCTGTGGGGAGGTGGGGATAGAAGCAGTAGCAGCTCCATCACACAGCCTTTAAATCTGGAGTCCCTTTTGAAACAGTTCCTTCAACCCTGCCTAGTGAAAAGAGAACTCACCAGCAGCACGCAGCCCGCACCTGAGCAGACCCTGAACCAGGAGGTTTGGGGCCTATTGACAGCATCTGCCACCCACATAGAAGATCCCTAGATAAAATGGGCAACAAACTTGGATGTGGGAAAGATTGACCTTTGTCAAGATGAATCAGGCGTGGATCGCCAGGATTTCCACACACCAATGCTTAGGCTCAGATTTAATCATCATGAAGTCTCAAAAACTTTAAGAAATAGTCTGGATTCAAAACTAAACCCGCCTCAGTCTATTCTGATGGCACCTGGGCTTGATGCAACATCTGCTGCCAGCTGCTCCATCTGCCACCACCTTTTTACAGGGATGGGATTGCCACCAATTAACACTTTCATTGTGCCAATCTGTGGCAATCATGTTGCTGGCCACCTCCCAGAAAATTTGTCATTGTGCCACTCTCCACCTATGCGTGCTGCGTTGCGGGGTCACCTCAAAACTGGTCATTGGCCAATCTGTGGCCTACTCATGTTGCTGCCACCTCCATAGTCTGAATTGTGCCACTCTGTGGCCTACTCATGTTGCTGCCACCTTCTCAACCTGTCATTTGCCACTCTGTGGCCTACTGATATTGCTGCCACCTCCACACTCTCATTGTGCCACTCTGTGGCCTACCGATGTTGCTGCCACATCCACACTCTGTGATTGTGCCACTCTGTTGCCCTACCGATGCTGCTGCCAACTGACCACTGTATCACTGGAACAACCTGTGGTTTCCTAATGCTGTTTCCACCCTCCACCCTCTATATGTTGCCATATGTTTTGGTTTTCCCCTTCTTTTAATCTGTCAGAAGGAATGAAAAGGATCAGGATTGTCTGATGATTAGGTAGGCAAAAGCAGGAGTGCATACAGAACACAGAAGACATGCAAATATTCCCTTTGCTGGTCATCTCTGGATCAACTCCTGTTTGCTTTTGGCTTTAGCAATGCTGATGGATTATTGACCGATTGAAAGCGGACACTGATGGATGAAAGGAAGAGCAAAATGATCAGAGACGTCAACACAAAATTACTGCCGACACCCTCTCCACTCTTTGGGGGGGGCTCTACATGTATCAGCGTTTAACAGAACAGGTTCTGTCATATTCCGTGGAATCATCTGATGTCGGTGTAAAAGGAGTGCGCTATTTGACGCTATAGTAGGATCTTGGCACTCAGCTCGGTTCTTTCCAACTGGCGCTGACATTACCTTGTCAGGCTGCATTCCCACTTCAGTTATTTGGTCAGTTTTGCACTCCCGTAACTGCCCAAGGGAAATGTGAAGAGTTCTAGTACGGCACCTGTCATCTGCGTGTCATACTAAAAACAGCATTGTATGAAGACCAAACCACGCTCCCTATGCATATTTGAGCATGGCACAATGTTCTACAACACCCTACAGGCTCTCTGCAGCCAGGAAATAGCTGTTTTTTTAACGCAATTCGACGCAAATTAATTTGGGTCGAAAATAATTTTGGAAAATTCAGCGAACCTGGCGAATAGAATTTTTTAAAAATTCGCCCATCTCTAGTCACGATGGAACAACATCTGCACCGTGCCAGCAGTAGAATGGCAAGTAGCCGTAGCAGAAGAAGCATTAGAAAAATTACTTTTTAAAATAGTCAATTTCGTATTGCGAGTTTTTATTCTGAGGGTCCATAAGGGCATTTTTGCTGGTTTTGGATGCCAGGGGTGCCAATAGCGCAGTATTCCTGTCAGGGGCCTGAATCAAAAAGGGGCCCGGTGATATGTTAAAAATAGGAAGTAGTAATGGGTGGGCACCCCATTTGATTTAGCTGCATGTGGGCATGAAATGGTTAATAGATGACTGATGGCAGCCCAGGCTCTCACCGCACCCACTCTAACCACGGCCCTGTCAGCTGAACCTCAGTGTTCCCCGTTGGTATGCTCTTGTTGCCACCACATATATAACAAGTTTTTGGTCCCTGGTTCAAAATGTGATAGGGGTCTCCTGCCAGTTACCATGTGCCATTTCCAATTCCGGTGTCTTGTTTTGTGTCAAAGGGGCCCCGTAGCAGCTGCTACCACTGTACCTGCTGTGGCTACGCCTTCCTCATCTTATTGGTTAGCCATTGAAGGGAATTAATTATTTTAGCCTTTTTCTGTGACTCTTGTTGCCTAATTGTCTTGACTAAGATGTATCACGTATCCAGTTTACTGTTGTCGATGTTTATTCCAGCTTCACCTCACCTGTTTTGGTGTAAAAATGAACCTGGTCCTCCTCTCCCATAGACATTAATGGGAATCGGAGATGAATCGTCATCGAAGATCGTACATCGGCGAGATTGTTCCCAAAATCGGTAATCGTCTTGAAGACGATGATTTAGTTAATCGCTCATTACTAGTTCTAATGTGACGTTGGAATAACGCCAGCAACGTGCCAGAAGTAGAATGGCAAGTAGCCGTAGCAGCAGCATCAGCAGCAGCAGGTAGTGTGGCCCAGAAGACATTACTGGATTATATGTGGCAAATCATTTCTTTACTCAAGCACTCTTCAACATTCTGCTAAGGCAGGGCAGCATTCAGACCACACCAATGACGCCCTTTAAGACCATGGTCCATGACTAACGTGGCTCAACCTCGATGTTTTTGGACTTGGTCCGGACCCTCTCGACTTCTGAATGTCCAAACTGGATGAATGGCCCGGCAGCCAGCGATATCTCGTACGATATCTCGATATCTCAAACGTATCCATCTTTCCACCAAGAATGTGGATCTTTGACATTTATCAAAATGAATCAAGTGTGGATCTCTGACGATTTCATTACCCAGGATGCCCGCTGTGGACCCAACTAGAAAAAACTGTAGCACGTTAATTCAAATGTGAAATTACACATTCCAGTCTTGTCTTCTCTTAATATCAGTCATGTCTGTCAGTCTGACCATAAGTCATCTATCAACCGCATTTCAGGACCAATACAGCACAAATCAAATGGGGCCACCCACCCATTAACAAATACTTCCGAATTTTTTTAACATATTTGGGCCCCTTTTCGATTAGGGCCCGTGACAGGAGACTAAACTGCCCGATACTGCAACTATTGATCACCAATGGCGGCTAACAGCGTATAGGGCTCATGTGATCCTGAGACGTGTTCCAAAAAGCCCCCTTGACACATGGACAGAAGACACCGGTATTGCGAAATGGACCACATGGCATAACTGGGCCATGGGTGCCAATAGAGCAGTACACTGTCAGGAGGGCCCTAAATCAAAAAGGGGCCCCAGATGGGGCCCAATGATATGTTAAAAAATAGGAATACAAATGGGTGGGGGCCCCATTTGATTTAGCTGCATGGGGCCCTGAAACGGTTAATAGATGATTGACGGCAGCACTGGCTATCACTGCATCCCCTATAAATACGGCCCTGCCAGCTGAACCTCCATGTTCCCAAATGGGATGTTCTCGCTGCCACCACATATATGACGTTATTGCGTGAAAAAAGTGATAGGGGGCTCCTGCGAGTTGCCATATGCCATTTCCAATACCGGCGTCGTCTTATGTGTCAAAATGACCCCGTAGCAGCTGCTACCACTGTACCTGCTGTGGCTACGCAGTCCTCATCTTCTCAAGCCTTCCTTGCCTGCCTCTCTTGGGGGGACAGCCAGTGTATAAGACACCGTTCTTCCATAAGACCCCATTTCACAGATATTCCATAGAAACAATTCTGTTTCTAATCCTAGTTGCCAGTTGGAAATTATAGGGATTTAAGAACAAGAAGAAGAAATCTTTACCTTTTTAATATTTATCTTTTTGAACATGGAGCGAACTAGATGTGGTAAGCGAGTAAGGAGGGGCGTAGGACGTGGAGCTAGAGGTACAAGACAAGGCGCTCCTTTGAGTGTTCTGGACAACACGCAAGCGAGCACATCGTCAGTCGCCAGGGACACGTCAGGCCCTGTCATCTGCTTGGTTGGGTTCAATGTAGTTCATTTCTGAAGAGAGGCACATCCAATCTTGTTTTCAGTGCCGCTTAACATACCCTGCATCCAGTGGTTTGAACTCCTCTTCCTCTCAGTCATGGCCACAAATATCGTCATCATCATCATCCGTCCAAACTAAAGCAAAGACAGGCCAAATGTCACCCAATAAACAGATTGCACTAGATAATCCATATTCTGAAGAGCTCTTTGATGATACAAAGCAGTTGGGGTCAGAAGGCATTTCAAAAGATCAAGAAACCCGAGACTATGATTTGGTCAGCTCTGACTCCCAATTGCTGATGCCCTCAGAGGAGGAAAAGGAAGCTGGTCCCTCTCTATCCGCTAGACTCGCCATCTTTAAGGTGCGAAAATGACGAACACAAGAGGCAAAAGGTGTGGAACCCGGTATATGTTTTCCAGACCCTTCCGTAAACATGGAGTTGTGCCTTTGTCAACATACATGCTGTAATGCTAGTCAAAATAAATGACTATTGAGTCAAATTATAGCGAATCATTTCTGTTTTATATCAAATTTATATAATCAGCTCTGTTTTTAATTGCAATGTTTGCTTGTTTCTTTTAGTCTAAAGCCTGTTTACACACACACAGTCTGACTTAATGTTTATTCTTTTGCATGTCCTTGTGTATTTCAAACAAGTCTATTTACACTTCTGTTGACTTAATACACATGAAGGTTTACCTTTCATTGTCTTAGTTCAGATTTCTGTATGCTTTTGACTTATCTCCTGTGAAGAGGTGTCTTTGTTTATTTAACTTCTAACCTTGGACAGGCCACTCCATGGTGGAGGGCGAGATACACAAACAACATCTTTACATACTCTTTTTAAGCTGACACAGCATTAGGTCGTGTCCGCCATTTTGTTTAGGTTGGATATATATATCTCTAACATCAGCCATGAAAACTAGAAACCGTTGCTTTCTGGTATGTGGACATCTATACACAGTGATGCTTGCTCCCTAAGAGTTTCTCAAAATCTTCGGCATCTGTTTTACGGTTTCTCATGGTTGATGGATTCGAGATACAATACTCGACAGGTAAAGTCTTATAAGTGTTTATAACTTTTGTAAATACTTATTTTTCTCTTATAAACTGTAAATACTATTTCCCTATTTTCTGTAATCATTTTATGTTGTCATTTTATCATACTTGATTTATTATTGGGCTATTGTAACAATAAAGCTGTGTTATATACTTAGTGACTGATTAGCCTTCTATGAAGCTGTATTCCGAACCTGTATAAAAACTTGGCAAAACATAATTTGGCGTAGTCGGCAGGATACAGCAGAAGGTTTTCCAGTCAATTCTAAAACGTCCAGTAATCCAGAAAATAGTGAAATTGTATAAAACATGTTTCTTTTTTTTTATAAAAAGTGGTTGCTAATGAATCTGTTGAGATTCCAGGTTGGGAACGAGCTCCTTACTGTATGTTAGGCACTGAGTGGTCAAAATGGGCTGGATTAAGTGAATCTTGGGATAAATGTTTAAAGAATGCCGAACCTGATGATGTGGTGGCGTCTTTGAGAAAGGTGCACATAGAGAGAGGTAGGGAGTTGAATGCTGTCAGCAGGCGAGGATGGATTCTGTTGTATGCATATAGAAAGCAGCATGAAGAACGAGTGCAGATGTTGCAAAGATTGGAGACATTGGAAAAACAAGTGTGTGAGATGCAGAGTTCTCTGGTGATTACACAGTGTCAGAATAAGCTGCTGATGGACAAGGGCAGGGGCGTACCTTTGGTCCAAAAAGTGGGGGGGGGACCAATTTTCTCTCATCCATTATCTTCCTATCCCTCCCTCCTTCTCTCGCCTTCCCTATCACTTCCCCTCCCTTCCCTTCTCTCCCTGAAGTGAAGCGGCCCCCTCTAATCCAGCTAGGAGGTCTGAGAGAGCGCTGTGAACTCCCCTAGCAGGTCCGGGCGGAGTCCTTGTGGCAAACACTTTTAGTGCAATCCATAAGGTTATGAGTGGCTCTCTAATTATTGAAGTTTAGAACCGGACTGGGACTAAAAAGCAGCCCTGGCAATGAAACCAAACCAGTCCACCTATAATATTTCCCCCTCTAGATGGAAATAAAAAAATAATGTGCAATGCAGCAAATTTCTCTTAACCTCCCTCCCATCCCCCAACACTACTCCATTAAATTTGTTATACACACAACAGAATTAGGAAAATAAAAGAACCCAATCTCACTGTACCCCTAGGAATCCCCCCTTATGTCACATACTTTAACCCAAAAATTAATTTATTACATACTACACACCAGAAATGATATCACTCACTGCCCCCCTGAAATGAATTATATTACACATGGTAGCCACAGAAAATACATTACTAAATGCACCTTAGAAATGAATTGCTCATTGTACTCAGGAAATAATATAATTCACTGTACTCCAAACATTTGTTATATTTCACAATGAACCCTCGATATTAATTATATTACACTCTGTACTTCAGTGATTACATTACAGCCCTACCCCAGAGATTACTTTACTCACTGAACCCTAGAAATGAATTACATTACTCACTGTACTTAAGAGACTACATTACACACCGCACCCCAGAGATTACTACATTACCCACTGTACCCCAGAGATTACTAGATTACACACCGTACCCCAGAGATTACTACATTACACACCTTACCCCAGAGATTACATTACTCATTGTACCCCAGAGATTACATTACATTACACACCGCACCCCAGAGATTACTATATTACACACCTTACCCCAGAGATAACTACATTACACACCATACACCAGATATTACATTACTCACTATACCCTAAAGATTACTACATTACCCACTGTACCCCAGAGATTAGTTTACACATCATACCCCAGATACCTGCATTTTTCACCGTACCAAAGAGACTACATTACATTACACATTACATTATATTACACCATACCCCAAAGGTTATTGCAATACACACTGTACCCCAGAGACTAACTACATTAGTAATACCCTAGAAATTGTGTATGTATATATACATATATTGAATACAGACTATACACTTAGGGTGGGTTTACATGACGTTTTTCGGCACTGACAGTGTCATTTGTTTTTTGGAAATTCGGCGCTTGCAAACGTAGATTTCCAACGAGCAAACGCCCCAGACTGCCTGAGGTAGATTTCTCCCTCCTATCCTTTAGTGCATAAAACACTTAGAAGAATTCTGTGTAGGCGCTGACAGTAAACGGCTAAAATACTCAAGTAAAATCAGTGTTATCTAAACAACAACACTGATTTTACATATGGTATAATATAAATAATTTTCCTGCCAGTTTGGACGCCGGTTCTGAGATAGATCCAGCACTGAATCTGTCCCAGAATCAGCATTCATATCTTCTGCATGAATGTACCCTTAAAGTATGTTCAAACGGCGTATAGCTGGGCATACTGTGCACTCTGCTATATGCTGGGTGTTTTAGAAGTATGCGCTGGCCGGCCCCATTCACTTTCATTTTCCCCGAAAGAAGTGACATGGCTAGACACATTGCTGTACAGTATATACACATCTCACTTATACAGTACATACCCTACTCACATGTACACACAACACCTAGCACCCTTGTCTCCTCTTTATCTGTCTCCTGTATTTGTGTAGTTGGCCTTCGGCAGGAGCTTCCCTTCTTCTCTGATGAGGGCTGAGCATAGGGGAGTGGTATACAATGGAAGGGAAAGAGACAGCCCCAGATACAGAGTGTGCTGGACTGTGAGCAGCATTCTGATTGGTGAAGCAGCTCCTGCTGACTCCTGCTCTACCAATCAGCACTGCTCTCACTCTGCACTAACACTTGAGGCTGATACCTACTCTGTCCCCCCAAAATGCACAGAAACATAGGAGGCAAAGGGTTTACTTCTTCCTCCTCTGTGCTCTGCTCTCCCCACTTACCGTATTCTCAGGCTTTCATATGGATTATTTTTTATTGAAGGAGCTAAAAAGTGGGGGGGACCGTCCCCCCCCGAAAAAAGGGGGGGGACCAGTCCCCTCCGTCCCCCCCCTAAATTCACCTTTGGAAAAAGTGTGATGGATATCAGCTTGTTGAAAAAAAAGGGCTGTTCGTGTAGCTCGTACCAATAAAAAAAAGGGGGGGGAAAAAGTGAATAAGAAAAAAGGTTGTTTTGGGCCCATAGCCCAGGCTGGAGTGCAGGGGCCCGCCCAAGGGGCGGTGATGTATGGGATTCCAAGTCCCGAGCATTATGCCATGAGCGGTAGATGAACACTTTATGAGGAATGGAGATTGCCCCGCCCCTCTAACTCATTAAAGCTCACCCTATAATGCAGGCGGAGGTTTTAACCTTGAGGAAGGCAGCAGAGAGATGTAGGGGAAAGATTAAGTCAACAAGAACTTAATGATCTTTCATGCCCGGTTTTCTCAAAAACCTTAGTGAATCATTGATTCTTGGGCAGTGGTTAGGGGTTAAGGGGTCTGTGGCCCGCTGGTGTAGTTGATGGCCCAAAATTTGTGCCTAAGTCATGACCCAGTGGTAAAAGAAGCTTTCCGTACATTGCAGATTCAGAGCCAATATGGTTTGCACTATGCTGGAGTTGTAGCCATGGCATTAGGCAAAAATTATCCATCTGAACCAAATTGGCCCCCCATGAAGTTTGGTTTACTTTAAAAAGTTGTCCCCAAATTTTTGAAAAGGGAAAAGTCAGAAAAATCCCATTTCGCGAATACATATGTGTTACAAAAACGTTGGTCAGTGTTCTGTTGAAATGATAATAAAGAAGTCCCCAGTTTACAAAATATCATGATGCCCCCCCTGAGGGTTTAAGTCAAAAGGAAAAACTTTTCCCCCAATACATTGTATGCAATACACAGTTAGGAGATTTGGGGACTGGGGTACCCAATTTGAATGGTAACTTCACCCCGGGGGAAGGCGTAAGGATTTTAGAGAAAATGATCATAAAGGGCCCTGGGTGTCCCCCCAAAGAAATGTTTACCGCTTTGCTTAAAGGGGGCGTTTCTAGGAAAAACTGATGGATCCCTACAGAGAATGTGGAAATTTACAGGAAGCGAGGTTTTGATAAAAAACGGGGAAAACAGAATAAAAAAGTGTAGAAAAAGATTCTAAATCCCATAGCATGGGCCAGTAGGAAGGGGGGGGAGAGAGGGCCCCCTCGCTCTCCGTCGCCACAAAAACCCAAATGGGGGGTTTGAGGATCTTTATTTTGCATTTGTGCCATTTTATTGTTAACCTTTTGTTTCAGGTTGTTTTTTTTGCTATAGCCTTTTCCCAGAGAGCAGATGGACGGGGTGGGGGTAAATTGAAGTCCCCCCTTTTAGAAAGGGGTGGGGGTAAATTAAGTCCCACCCTCCCTCCCCCCGAAAGAGGTGAGGGGGGAATTTTGTGTCAGCTGGGTTTCTGTTAGCCCAAAGGGAATTTTTAGTATCAGTTTGTATTAAATTTGTCTTTTGAAAAATTTATAATTCTGCATGTGCAGGGTCATTTTATGGAATGTTTTACAGCTCCTTTTTTGCAGGGATATGTAGTTACATTGTTGCATTTTTTAATGAATAAATATAGGAAATGTTATGTTTATAATGTCATGACTTGCTTGTGCTTTATTTTAGGCGGTTAATATGATATATTTGATTTAAAGAATAGGAGGGTGAAGGTGTTTTCCCGGATTATGGAGTAAATATTGGAGTGGCATCTTTATAAATTGGGTTACAACTTGAGACAGAAAAAAAATCCCGTGGGATTTATGAGCTCTTATTTGTGCAATTTTATTTTCGACCTTTGTTTTTAGGGTTGTTTGTTTTTTATGCTTAGCCCGTTCCCGTTTCCGCAGAGCACGTGGAGCCTTTAATAAAAACTTTTTTTCCTTTCCTCAAATGTCTGTCTGGGGGATGTGATTAAAATTTTCGGGTTTTTTTGCAGGAGTAAAGAAGAGATTTTTTAGTGATGGAGATTCATGAAAAACCCCAGTGACTTTTATTTTTTAAAATAAAGCCCGGAGCAGATAAAGTTAACTTTGAGTTATTGGGTTTTTTCTTTTTTTTTTTTTTGGGGTAGCACTACCACCCTATTGCTTTTTAGTAAAGGTTTTAGTTCAACCAGATTGAAAAAAAAATGACTGCGCAGTCATTATTTTTAGAAGCATTTTTGGTTTTATTTTTCCCTTTTTTTTTGGAGCCCAGTGATAATGAGTTTAATTTTTTTTTTTTGAGATGGAGTGTGTAATTGAGTGAAGTGGGGATGGGTCCTTTTCTTTGTTTGTGTTTGATTTAATGCTTGTATGTTATATATCCTATTCATGAATCCTTTTTGCTTGTTTGCAGTGACAGATAAGACCACACAAAGTTTACCTAACAATAGCATTGAGTTTAAGGGAAAACGTGACTAACCTGACAAGAGACTTTTTCATGATCAAAAGATTATATGTATGGGTTTTTAAATTAATTTGTTTTTATTAAAAGCCATATGAGCCCTCGGAAGATGCAAAAGTTGAAGGTGTATGAGGTTTTTTATGTTTTATGAAAAGAAAGTGTTTAGGGTTTTTTCTTGTGACGTTTAGTCTGGAGAGGGGGAAGTTGGCCAAGAGATAAGTTAATGGTGAAAGAAAATCATGAATTATGTGAATATATATATATTGATCCACAAATAAGAAAATGAGAAAAGTGTTTTGAAAATTTAGTGATAGGAGAATGTTTTTGTATGTTGCGGCTACGAGTGAGAAGAAGGATGTTTAATTTGTTTTTGTTTTGTTTTGTTTTTTGTTTTTATGCTGATTTTAATCCGAATCCCAAATAAGTGTTTTATAAAATCTTATTTTCTAGTATTTAAATTATATGTGATGAGAATTTTTATTTTTCTGAAGTACATTCTTGCTGTGGCAAAAAGTTTAAAAGGGCCCAAATCGGGCGATTTTTTTTTTTTTTAAATTATTTTTTTTTTTTGATTGTTCAATCATGACATTTATTCACTGCAGGGGTGGTGAGATCAAAATGGAGGAGGCTTATTTATGCTCTTATGTGCTGAGTATTGTGATGAGTAGGTCCCATGCCCCCCCCCCGCCGGGGTGGGGGTAAATTAAAGTCCCCCCCCGTGGACAGCGGGTGGGGGTAAATTGAAGTCCCCCCCCCCCCCGTCGAGGTGAGCGGGGAAGTTTGTGTAGCTGGGTTTTGTTAGCCCAAGGAAGAATATCGTATCAGTTTGTAATAAATTTGCATCTATTGTTAATTTATTTTGCTGTGCAGGGTCATTTTTGGGGAGAATAGTTTTACGCTCCTTTAATTGCAGGGAATGTTTTAAATTTGTTGCATTTTTTTTAAGAATGAATTAGGAAATGTTACTGTCTTAAAATTGTCACTGACTTGCTTGTGTTTTTTTAGGTGGTTTTTTTTGATTATTTGATTTAAAATGAACTAGATGATGGTAAAGGTGATTTCCGGATTATGGGGAGTTACATATTGGATAGACATTTTATAAATTGGGTACAACTGATGACCAAAAAAAAATCCCGTGGTATTTACTGAGCTCATTATTGTGTGCACTTTTTTTTTTCGACCTTTTTTTCGGGGTTTTGTTTTTTTTTTATGTATAGCCGTTCCCCAGTTTCCAGCGAGACGATGGACCCCTTCTAATAAATATTTTTTTCCCCTTTCCCCTCAAATGTCTGTCTGGGGGTGTGATTAAATTGCTGTTTTTTGCAGGAGAAAGAAGAGATTTTTTGTGATGGAGTCTCTGAAAGACCTCAGTGACATCACTTTTTAAAATAAAGCCCCGGAGCGATAAATTAAAATTTTGGTTATTGGGTTTTTTTTTTTTTTTTTTTTGGGGTAGCACTTCCCCCCCCCCCTATTTGCTTTTAAAAAAGGTTTTGTTCAACCGATTGAAAAAAAAATGATGCGCGGCATTATTAGAAGTCATTTTTGGGTTTTTTTTTCCTTTTTGTTTGGGCTCCAAAGATGATAATGAGTTAATTTGTTTTTTTTTTAGATGAGAGTGGTAATTGAGTGAAGTGGGGATGGGTCCTTGTCTTTGTTTGTTTTGATTAAGCTTGTATTTTTTATCCCATTGAATCCTTTTGCATTGTTTGCGTGAAGATAAAACCCCACAAAAAGTTTACCAAACAAAAGCTTTTAGTTTTTTAAGACAATATGTGACTAACCCGCAAGATACTTGTTTTGCGAGATTTATGATTGAGGGTTTTTTTTTTTAAAATTTTTTCTTTTTTAAAAACCATTGGCCATCGGAAGTCAAAACGTTGAAGGTGTATGGGGGTTTTTTGTTTTATTGACATAAAAAGGTTTAAGGGTTTTATTTCTGTGACGTTTAGATTGGAGAGGGCAAGTTTTTGGCCAAGAGATAATGTTTTAATGGTGAAAAGAAAAACTGAATTTGTGAAATTTTTTATATTGAAACCACAAATAAGAAAATGAAGAGCTGTTGAAATTTAGGATAGGAGAATGTTTTGATATTTTGGCGCTACAGAGTGAGAAGAAAGGATGATTTAATTTTTTTTTTTGTTGTTTTTTTTGTGTTTTTTGCTGATTTTAAACCCCAATGCCAATTAAGTGTTTTATAAGAATCTTTTTTTCATAGTGTTAGATTATGTGATGGAAGTTTTTTTTATTCTGAAATACATTCTTGCTGTGGCAGAAAGTTCAAAAGGCCCAACGGGCAGGTTTTTTTTTTTAAATTATTTTTATTTTTGTTTTTCTCAAATCATGACATTTATTCATGGGGGTGGTGAGATCAAACGGAGGGAGCGTTTTTCTATGCTCTTTTGTGACTGAGTATATGTGACTGAGACAGGGTGCCATGCCACCCTGCCGCCCCGGGCAATTGCAATGAATGGGTCATTGTTGTGTTTCCTGCAAGGATTTTAAGATTGTTTTCAAGGGGCCAGGGCCCGAAAGCTGGATGGGGGGGTTTCAAAGGAGCCAGGAGATCCACAGAAACAAGCTCCGCAAAGGGGGCTGATGCATGACCGCCTTTTTTGCACAAAGCCACCCCGTCTGCACAGTTTTGTCCCGTCTGGCCGTTGTTGATCGCCATGTCTGCCCAAGCACGGATCAATGACCGCCCCGTTTGCACCGGCCCTTGAACGCCAAAGGGGGTTGAGTCTGCACTCCTTTCCCCCAAATCTATCATCACCGGGGTCAAAAAATTGTTTTTTATCAACAGGTGTAAGGGCCAATAATCCCTGCATATCCTGCATTAATGGTTGTTTTACAGTCTAAAAAGTTTTAAAAAGGGATAACGATTTACAGACTAAAGAGATTTTTTTTTTTTATTTTACATTTTTGTTTTTGCCTGTAGCCGTGGCCAAAGTTGTTTTCTGCACTTAGCAAAAAAAATGACTATTGAGCCAAATTATGCAATATTTCTGTTTTATATCAAATTTTATAATAGCTTGTTTTTAATTGCAAAGTTTGTTGTTTCTTTTAGTCTAAAAACTGTTTTTCACACACAGTTTTGACTTTAATTTTTTTTTTTTTGCATGTCCTTGGTATTTTAAACAAGTTATTTACATTTGTTGACTTTTAAAACCTGAAGGTTTATTTTATTGTCTTAGTTTAGATTTCGTTTGTTTTGACTTATCTCCCGTGAAAAAGGGGTCTTTGTTTTTAACTTCTAAAACCCTTTGGGCAGGCCACTCCTGGTGGAGGGCGGAACAAAACAACACTTTAAATTTCTTTTTTAAATGAAAGCATTAGGGCGTGTCCCCCATTTTGTTTAGGTTGGGTATATAAATATATAAATCTCTAACATAGCCCTGAAAACAGGAAAAACCGTTCCTTCTGGTTGGAGACCTATACCAGTGATGCTTGTCCCCAAAAGTTTTTCAAAATCGTTGCATTTTGTTTTACGGTTTCTCATGGTTGATGGATTCGAGATACAATACTCGACGGGAAAAGGGTCTTTAAGTGTTTAAAACTTTTTGAAAAATACTTATTTTTCTCTTATAAACTGTAAATACTATTTCCCTATTTTCTGTAATCATTTTATGTTGTCATTTTATCATACTTGATTTATTATTGGACTATTGTAACAATAAAGCTGTGTTATATCCTTAGTGACTGATTAGCCTTCTATAAAGCTGTATTCCGAACCTGTATAAAAACTTGGCAAAACACATGCGCATCTACAGGAAGGGTGACATTGTGTACATTAAGGGTATGGGCACCATTCAAAAAGGCATGCCACATAAATTTCTATCGTGGCAAGATGGGAGGATCTAAAAATGTTACAAAAAGCATGCTGTGGGTATCATTGTGAACAAGCAGATCAATGGTAAATCCTTGCCAAAAGAATCAACGTCCATGTGGAACACATTTGCCACTCTAAGAGTAGAGATAGTTTCCTCCAGCGCGTCAAGGACAACGAGAGGAAAAAAAGGAGGCCAAGGTGAAGGACACCTGGGTGGAACTGGAGCGTCAGCCAGCATTTCCAAGAGAAGCTCACTTCGTCCGCACTTATGTAAAGGAACCTGGGCTCCTTGAGCCCATTCCCGACGAGTTTATAGCATAATGTGACAATACCTTGCACAATTTTCCCATTGTTGTTTAGGCATAAGTGTGATGGTGCACTAATTTTTTTTAAAGACTTTATATGGGGGGGCAAGCGCCCTCTTTATCCCCAGAAATTTCAAGCGTTTCCCGGGGTTCTTGCGTCTCTGAGGAAGGTTGGGTTTTTGCTCACATTTCCCGGTTTACCCCTGCTTCGACCGACTGTCAGTTTGCAGCTTTATCTGGGTTTCCCCCGTCCCCATCTGCATTTCTTGTGCTTTTTTATTCTGGGGGGTCCAAAAGGTCATTTTTGCTGGTTTTGAGGCCAGGCCACTGTAAAAGACACCAATAGTTACTGCTGTATTTGGTAGAGAAAACTAGCTTGTTTTTATTGTTTCCCTGTTTTTTTACCCCTCAGTTGAATAGATTCTGTGATTTCAACAATTTGTTTGGGGTTTTATTGTGTTTTTGCGTTTTCTTCATTGAGGTTGTAGTAAGTATCCCTTTTTTTTAAATCTGAAGTTAGGCCTTTCCTCTTAAGGTAATCTTGTGTCGTGTGCAGATTCTCGACCCCTGACGTACCCGTAGGTATGGTTTTAAATAGTTTGGGGCGGGCAACTGTTTGTTCTAAATATGAATTCCCCGCAAGGGGCTTGCGTAATATAGGGGAAATTAGTACCCAATACTGCCCCCCTGTAGATATATGTCTAAAAAAGGAAATAGCGTTTGTCCCATGTGCCCGTAAATCTAGTTGAATGATTATGTTGATGTAATCAAGAAGGGCTGTATGGACGTACTCCGACCCCATTAATGATGAGGTTGCGATGTAACCCCCATACCAATGTAGAATCTAAAAAAGGGTTAGTCGCAAAATTTGGGGCCGGTGCTCCCACACCCCATAGAAAGGGTTTTGGTGGGAAGGGGAGAAAGGGGGCTCCTGGGTGCTCCAAACCCATTTGTAGATAAAATTGCTTTAAAACTTAAAGTAATTGCTACAAAGTGATGTTCTGTAGCTAATAGAAGAATTCCGGGGTGGTTTCCCCTGTTGCTTTCTGTAGTCTCAGAAAAAAATTTTAAAGCTGTAATGCAATATTTGGGGTATTCTGGAGTAAAAGCTGACAACTTCACAGCTGCCCAGAAAAAATTATCATGCCATGGTTTACCAGATAAATATTTAAAACGATTTAGTGTCTTTATGTAACCCGGAAAGCCCTGTACTATAGGTTTTTAAAATTCATCTAAAAGGGTATAAGCCTTTCCCCCAGCGATTGTTTAACCCGAAATGATGGTTAAACCCTGGTGGAAAACTCATTTTATGGACCTTCGGGACACCAAAAAAACACCGGGCCCACTGGACTTCTCCCAATAAGTAAATTTTTGTTTATTAATATAATCCCAGGTTTCCCCCTATTGCAAGGGCCCTGTCCAAATAAATTTTTTAAATTTTGTAGGATTTTCTGAGTTTTTTGTAGGGGGACAGAGTCCTGCAAATTTTGTAAACCTGGGTTTGGGATACAGCCCGCATCCATTAAAAACTGTTGCCCCCCCCTTTCACCCTTTCTTTTTTATAAGGGTTCTTATTTTCCTTGAGTTCTTTGTTTGCTTTATTCTGTGCCCCTGTGAGATTTATTTGTGTTTTTTTGCTTTAAATTTTTTTTTTTTTTGATGTTATTTCTTGGTCTAATTCCTAAGATCGCTTTCCCATGGCATTTTGGAAGTATTATGCTGTATTTCGGGATTTTAAGGGGGTAAAATTTAGGATTAAGTGTATTTGGTTGTATGTCGTTGTTATCAATGCTCGCTTGTGAAATTCTATTGCACTTTCACCCTCTAAATCTTGTAGAGATTTTGGTACTTGCTCCTAAAACTGTAAATCACTGTTTTCATTATGAACAACTGGACAATCATGTCTTTTTTTTTGCTGTGCATTTTTATAAAAAAATACCGTTTAATGTAACAATTTGAAATTTGTTAACGCCCAAAATGGTATTGAAGGGTCAAAATCGCTTGTTGGGTAAAAAAAATTGAGTCCCTGTTGCAAGATTCCCCTCTGAGCTGTAGAAAAGAGGGTGGGGTGGGACAAGCTGAGGGTTATCTTTATTTTCTTGTAAATTTCCTCTTTGCGAAAAATGCCCGTGTGGTTTCTTTTTTCCACATTTTCTTTTTTTTTTCCTTTTGCCCCCGTTTTTTGAAGCCATTGCAGTAGGGTTCCGTGTTGGATGTCTTAGATCTGTTCTTGATAAAGTGTGGGATTTTCGTTAGTATTGTGTTTGTATTCGATCTAAACTATGATTTCAAAAAAATGATGATCAAAAAGGGTTTTTCTCCATTTTTTTTTTCAAATAGTTTTGGTTTGGTAATCTGCTTTGTTTTTTGGCCCCTGATACACCAATTTTCCCGTATTTCCTGTAAATCTCTATTGTTTTTCCCTTTTTTTTTTTTTTCCATGATCGTTGTTCAATTTATCCACTGTTTTTTTTAGTTGTATGTGCGCTTCATGATTGAAAACATGTCCTTAAAAGTTCATCTTTCCTTGCAGTTTACTGTTTTTTAAATTTCTTGAGTTTTGTGGTTTCATATTCTAAAATCGCTTTATTAAGAAAATGAAAGCCCGGAAAGCACCTTATTCCACTTGTGCTGAAATTTTTGTACCCAAAAAAATGAAGGTTTTTTCTTAACCTTAAGCCTTGGGTATGATCTTTTATGTGGTGGTTTTTTCAAGTCTGGGGTCCCCCACACTTTAAGTTTTTTATTTTGGGTTTTTTCTAACTCAGAAGCATTTTTTCCATTCAATTAGTCTGGTGTTTGTTCCCAGTGTTTTTGGGAAACCCCGCCAGCTTAGAAATCGCTCGGCTGTGGGGGGAGTATCCCCCATAATGCAATCCTGTGGGGTAAACTCCTAAATTACGGTCAGTAATAAGTGCTGTCAATAAAAACCCTGAGTCTATTAACTTTTATGGCAGGGAAATTTCCCAAAGCCCTTGGGTGAAAGCCATGGGCCTTGAAGCAAAACACCCAAAAATTATGAAAAAAAATGGGCTCCTTTTGAGATACAGGCCCATGTAGATCTCGGATGGGGGTTTGGTTTCCCAAAGGAATGCTGCGGCAAAACAGCTTGCTATGCAAAAGTTTCCACGGAAGAATCACCTCGGCAATGGCACCGCAATGCCCGTCAATAAAATCCGCTCGGAAGCAAACTAAATAAATCTCTTTATTAGCAAAGCTTAAAAGGACAGCAGATGACACGGTACCGTAGTGCAACCCGATAGCGTTTTGGGTAGGCGCCTTGTTCACAGAAATTTTTTAGTACGCTGTCACTAAAAAACCCTTAAAAACCAATCATGTACAAGGTTGCAACTGTGATGGATTTCTAAGACCCCGGAGCTGGGAAAAAAGCCCCGTGATCTGTATAAGGTAGAAATGAATTTCTTGAAAAAATGACTAAGCAGCACGACTACTTCTAAAAATATACCCATTGGTGCTTATAATTTTAAAATCTATATATATGCAAAAAAAAAAAAAAAATTTCTTTCTTCTTCCTCTTTTTTTTTTCCCTTTTTTTTTTTCCCCTTTTTTTTTCCTTTCTTACTTTCACGTCTAGATGACTATACAAAACCCAAATTTGAATTTTTAAAAAATATATAGAAGGGCCGGGGGTAATTCATACATTCGGCCCCCCCCCGTCGTAGTTTTAAATCCAAAAAGGGTTTTTTTTGCCTCAGCTTCTTTCCCAATTGCCGCCCGATAGGGACGAGCAATGATTCTGGCATGAAACTTAAAAGAAGATAAATTGCCTTGTTCATCTATAAATGTTTTGCGGCCCCCGACATTTGGCCTTGTTTGGGTTTTTGATGGATGTTACATGTTCCCGCGATGCGGGTCTTCGTTTACAATAGTGTGCCTAATATTTCTTTTTTCGCTTTTGCATTCTAATGTAAATTAATTATTGCTGTTGCAGTTCGAAAAAAAAGGTTTTTCTATACATTTTTATTTTTTGGTCAGAAAAAATTTCTGCTTTTGACAGTAAATTTGCAGAAACCCCCAGCCGACTGCTCCACACATAGAAAGCCCTTTTTAGAAAGCCTGTTTTTTCCTATAATTTTTTGGGAAATTTCCTTAAAAAATGTACTGGGGGATATAAAAATTTTACCTATCGTTTTGGGCCTCTTAGGTACAATAACAATCCATTTTCCAAAATTTTAGCTAATGTGTCATCCTGACGTAAAATATTAAGTTCTTTAAAAAATTTTTTTTTTTCCCAAAAATTCTGCTGTATTTGGGAGAGAAAAACTAGCTTGTTTTTATTGTTTCCTGGTTTTTTATCCCTAGTTGAAAAGATTTTGTGCATTTTAACATTCTGTTGGGTTTTATTGCTGTTTTGCTTAGCTTCATTGAGGTTGCAGTACTTTATCCCCTCTGTTTTAATTGAAATCTAGGCCCTTTCCTCCCCAAGGGAATCTTGTGTCGATGTGCGATTTACGGCCTGACGTACTCGCGTAAGGTTTTGGGTTTAAAAGTATTAGGGGCATGGCAACTGTTTGCTCTCAATACTGAATTGCCCGATTGGGCTTGCGTAATTGTAGTGGTAAAAGTACCCAATACAATGTCCCCCTGTAGATATTGTCTGAAAAAAAATAGCAGTTTTGTGCCATGTGCCCCTAAATCTAAATTGAAATGTTACTGTTGATGTAATCAAAGAAGGGCTGTATGGACTACTCACAAAACCCCATATAATGTGGGTCGTCGATGTAACGCCCATCCAAAAGATAGAATCTAATAAGGGTTAGCCTTTTCTAAATATGGCCTGGTGTCCCACCCCGCATAGTAAGGTTGGCTTTTGGGAAGGGGGGGAAAAAAAAAAAAAAAAAAAAAAAAAAAAAAAAAAAATGCCCCCCCCACAAAAAAAAAAAAAAAAAAAAAAAAAAAAAAAAAAAAAAAAACTCCAACCCGTTGGAGATAAAAAATTGCTTTCAAACTTGAAAAATTGCTACTAAGTGATGTTCTGTAGCTAATAGAATTTAATTCCGGGTGGCTTCACTGTAGCCTTTTTGTTGTCTCAGAAAAAAGTTAAGTGTCAATGCATTTTGTGGGGTATGCGAGATAAGCTGAAACATGCGCTGACCCCGAAAAAATTATTGCCTGGTTTACCAAGTAAAATATTTTAAAGATTTTGTGTCTTTAATGTAACCCCCAACCCGTACTATGGTTGTAAATATTTTATTTGGGTACTAAGCGTTCCCCAGCGATTGGTTTTCCCCAAATGATAGGTCTCAATCCTGGTGGAAATCATTTTTATGGACCCTTTTGGGAAACCCCTAAAACACCGGGACCACTGGGGCTTTCCCGATAAGTAAATTTTCCGTTTATCTGAAAACTCCCGGTTTACCCGTATTGCAAGAGCCCGTCCCAAAAATTTTTTAAATCCTTGTAGGATTTTCTGGTTTTTTTAGGTGGACAGGTCCTGCAATATTAGAATCCTAGTACATGTTTGCAACTTGTATATGATTTTTTTTTAGTGGGTTTTTAAGTGATAGGATGGGCGAATCGATTCTACGAAGTGGAAATTGTTTTGAATTTCAGGAAAACTTCGGTTCGGAACGAAAAATCGAAATTTGGGGTACTTGGGGTGAACGAAGTGTGCTTTTTATTTATAAAAAAAAGGCTGCGAGCAATGGAGTTACATGGGGGGAAAAGCATTGGGGGGAAGGGGAAAGGGGATAGCCTGCATGACTGTGAGGGGAAGCCAATAACCGGGGGATTCTGTGACGTCACCGCACTTTAAGGGGCCCGGCCGACGCCGGGAGTACATCATGAGCTATCAGGGAAATGCTGCCCCCCCCTTTCTGAAGAATTGATTTTTATACAGCGATTTTTGTTGGGGGTGTTCAGCTTGTTCGGGGCTGTTCTCTTAATGTTTATTTTCTAATTTTTTGGGGGTTTTGGGTCTGAAATCCAGTGTGGTCATGCAGCTGTATTACATTCAAATTTTCCAAGTGGGTCAAGCCAGTTTTGTTGATTCATTTTGAAAAAGGTTTTTTCAATACAAAAAACACTTATTTTTGGGCTCAATTCTATTGCGAAAAATTTCATCCAGGGGTTAATTAAGCGTTGTTTTGCTGGTGTGTGCCCCCAAAAAAACCCTCTTTTTAAAAGCCAAAAATATTTAAAATTTTTTTCCCGTGCCTAATCAAGCAAAGGTTAATTTCACGCATCTCTTGTTGTGTGGATAGAAAACAGCAATTGTAACACGCTACAAAAACTACTAGTATGTGCAGCTCAATTCTTTGGCGCAATTTTAATCCGGGGTTAATTAAGCGTTGTTTTGCTTTGGGGTGTGCCCCAAGAAAACCCTCTTTTTTAAAGCCAAAATTTAAATTTTTCCTGTAGCCTAATTCACAAGCAAAGGTTATTTAAAAATG